>CM052199.1:1309091-1331760 GCA_028455805.1 Lasioglossum figueresi | reverse complement strand
TCTGCAATGTTTCAGCTTTAATTTACGAAAAAATCATCGCTCTATCTGCTTTCTATCGAATATTCTTTGATTTTTAAAAATTCTGCAATGTTTCAGCTTTAATTTACGAAAAAATCATCGCTCTATCTGCTTTCTATCGAATATTCTTTGATTTATAAAAATTCTGTAATGTTTCATCTTTAATTTACGAAAACAAATCATCGCTCTATCTCATTTCTATCGAAAGTTCTTTGATTTTTAAAATTTCTGCAATGTTTCAGCTTTAATTTACGAAAAAATCATCGCTCTATCTCCTTTCTATCGAATGTTCTTTGACTTTTACCCGGATTTCATCGGAATTGCCCACTGTGCGACGCGCGACGTTATTCTGCGCTGACAGCGATCGGCTCTTTCGATCGAACAGGAACCGAACAATTAACTTTTTTTGTTACCGTCTCACCAGTCCGAACGAATCACCGAAAATATTTACCTTGCGAAATCAAGATCAAGTAGCGACGCTATCGCATCGTGCACACCGCGTCGCAGTCGCAAACTAGATTAATTCCATCGGTGTTTGCGAACAGTGTACATAATCGGCGTGCTGGAAATGCAATTCAGTCAGCCGTATCAAGAGAGTCTCAGGTTTAAATCAGCACGAATGGCTGCCGCTTATCGTCCGTTTATTTTTACGCTCTTTTTTTATCTTATCCCAACTAATATTTCTCCCGGCTGTTTGAGGATGATTGATAAGAACTGCTGCTGGTTCGAGATTGACCGTTGCGGACCACACTGACGCTCCGCGAACGCGAACTGTATCGGTTAGAGGATGTACGGTAACTGTACCGATTACTGCGATATCACGCTTCGATTGTACTTTATTTTAACCCCTTGTCGTACTTTAAGGACTGCGTCTCCTAGACCGACGACACTCGCGCGTGACTGCACACAGTAACCATAGTACGCTAACCCACCGCTAGACCACGTATACGTACGCGAGGATTGCAGGGGTCCGGGATTCCACTCCTGATTTCTCAATAATGTAAAGACGGGGTTTCTTAGTAGTCAAAATCGCTAGATGAAAGATCAATCTAAAGGGTTATTTGCCTCAAAAGTTCTATTTTTAAGAATACGACGAGTAATTCTCATTATTCGGTAGAATGTCGGACAGGCGACGGTGCTGCCGCCTATCGTGGCTTTTGCAAGTGAGTTGAACTCCGGTAATTTATTGTTTAATTTTTCCGAGATGCGCCCTTTTCGAAATGCACGAGACTGTTCAAAGCAATTCAAGCAACTAATTCAAATTGAACAACAACAAAATTAAATTTTTCACTTATTTTGGATTTCGAACTTGTACATAATAGAATTAGAATAAGAATAATAAATTATCAAGTTTAAAAAAGAGAAACCGAGAGCTCAGTAGTCTTCTCTTCTGGAGGTTCTGGTGCCTACGATGATTGTTGGCCACGTCGAGATTTTTCAATACCACGTATTCAATTTTGTTAAATCTTCCATTCTTAAATTGTTAATTGCAATTTTCCCTGCGTATCACTGAAAAACACTAGAATTTGCTATTTCCGCGCTGACTCCTTTCACTTTCGAATGTCCGAAAACTGCTTCCGGAATGTTATTACCGATGTAGTAACGCGCAACAATCTCGACAGGTTTCCTACTAATAAGTATTCACATTGTTGTACTCAGACATCTGAATACAACAATGTTACTAAAATTCTATTATAACGTCTGGATTATGTCTTATTCAAATTGCTGATCAAATTATATCGACAACTTACATTGAACCGACTTGATTAAATATATGGACGATTCTTGCCACTATATTGTGGATGCAATTTGCAATTTGGTTTGCTCTCATTGAATTGTACATATTTATTCAGGGGATAATATTAATTTGTACGTACTTTAATCCGATAGGTAAAAATACCGCAATAAAATATACACCCGCAGTAATAGGTACATTTACCTTAATCGGCGGAGGATCGCTGGCGCTGCGCTGCTGCGACGATATCCCTTCGTACATATTATATCCGTGTCCGTATCCAGTACACACTCCGCGTTTACCAGCCGTCTATAAATAAATCGAGATGTCCGATACAATCGATTCGTTAAACAAGATAAAAAAGATCAACAGGAAGGCGTGGAAGATTTTGTCCGGTGAGACTTTTGTGCGGCCGAGTCGGGACGTTCTTTACCGAACGTTTCTGCGGTCGTTCCCGCATGCTTGTTGATTCGCTTCTCTGTATTGCATCCGCGAGAAATCACGCTTGGATATGCTGTTATCGTCTGATGCATTCATCAATGTAATTATTGTCGGCTGTTTAGCGTGCCTCATAAGCATTCAAGTCACGTAGGGGTAATGGTTGTCTCGTCGGAATTTATTAATTGTTTGACGCATTCGTTAAGCTGCTTTTCCATGATAGCGCCACGTCGCCTCGCGCAGTTGACCCAATCGAGGAATTAGCCGTTCATAACGATTTTAGCGTTGTTTCAACTATTGAGGGGTTAGGACACAGTAACAAATGGGAAAAATATAAAATATTTAAACAACGGTACAGAAACAAGTGAACGATCGATTAATATAAGATTTGTGGGTAAACTTTACCTTACCGGACTCAAAGTTTGTGCCTTTCTCCTATAAATTATAATGTATTTGATACGTAATTCGGTAGAGTTGTACCTTCGGCGGCTGCAGTCGAAGTTTCGATCCTGTAGGATCAATGGCTGAGGAATTATGCTTGCTTAAAGTTGTTCGTTATTCAGTGTTTTTGACAGGTATGGGCGCCGCCATATTGGTTCGTAGCGACGATCGCGCGCCGCTTACCGAGCGGAACCGGTAGATGGCAGCTCCGACATCCAGTAATATCGTTAACATAGAGAAAATATCTCAGAAAATGTTTGAGAAGAAATATCGTGGAAAATATTTGCAAAACCTAACCCAGACATGACCCAGACCTAACCCAGACCGGTTAAAACACAACATCGTGGCCATGTCTTACAAAATTCAAACAGCAATCGCAATACCCGTTCTATATTATATCAGTAGACTGCGTCTCTTAGACAGACGACACTAGCATAGATAGATAGCACAGTACACTCACACACCGCTAGACCACGTATACGTACGCGAGGATTACAAGGGTCCGGGATTCCACTCCTGATTTCTCAATAATGCAAAGACGTGGTTTCTTAGTAGTCAAAATCGCTAGATGAAAGATCAATCTAAAGGGTTATTTGCCTCAAAAGTCCTATTTTTACGAATACGACGCGTAATCGGCGGGAGTGTATGTACGATCGTTTCTACATGTGCAGAGGTACGATGTCCGTATTAGAAACCTAATATGAGGACGGTCCCTTTTTTCTGGGCAGATGAATACACATGTTCACAGGCATGCCGCTTTTAAAAGCTCGGTATGTATACGTATGCGGAAGACGTATGTATGTCGTAGGTTTAGAAGGTCTAGAATGAAATCCGAGAAGGTAGAATCGTGTGCAGGTATGAGTTTCTCTCTCACTTTCTCTCTCTCTCTCACATTGAAACGGATCTTTACACTTTACACCCCAGGGTTTAAAATCTTTTGGTTTGAATCCTGCCTCGCCTCCACCTCCTCCCCCTCCCCAGCCCCCCCCTCGATCTCATCTTGCCTCTTTCACCCTCCTGGCAGTATTCACAAACGCATTGTAAATTGTAACGCCGATTAGCCACAGATTTCATCCTCCACACGAATGCCAAACACATACGTACGCATTGTCTTGCACGCTATTCCGATATGGTTTTATGGATTAGCAAGAATAAAACGAAGAAAGTATTTGAACGCACTTTAAACCTGTACATATAACTTTTTTTATCATCGGACCGAACGACCTGACATTTTTTGAGCGATTAGAAGAATTGTTTTACCAAATGACTTAACGTATGAATAAGAATTCCATGAGAAAGTAAAAGATGCACCATTTGTAACTTTCTTATTAGAGTTCGCAATGAAAATTTAAAATATGCGTTTTGTAGAACTTTTTTATGATCGGACCAAACGACCTGACCTTTTTATAATCAGTTAGAAGCATTGGTTTACGAAATGATATGCTAAAGAGATTTTCCGAAAATTACAATTTACAAGGTTACATGCAGAAATGAAAACGGCATTTTTTTATACTTGTTCATTTGAGTCAGTTTGAGAATTATGATTTTCACCACATTTAACCGCTAGTAGCTCGCGGATATGTTAATCGATTTTGATGAAATTTTCAGCATGTGTATAACTAACATAGAGTTACAAAACATATATTTTAAATTTTTAAAAAGAGCTTTTTTTATTTTTGCATCCGACCTGGTAAATAGTAATTTTTGAAAATCTTTTTTGCAGACCATTTAGTAAACGAATGCTTCTAATTGCTTACGAAACATCAGGTCGTTTGGTAGAATTATGAAAAAGTTATACTGTTTTAAAGTGCGTTCAAATACTTTCGTGGCTCACTGTATGTCATGTTATTGTCTTGCGGTTGTTATGGCTTTAGCTTTATAAGGATTAAACAAACGTATATTACCGATATGAAAGGCTTTCTATATACAGGTAATTTGAATACAGGTTATTTATATTTTGTTTGATTTTACTTTAATATATACTGGAGTCGAAAAATATATTCCATAAATTCCCATGGAAACTTGTTTACAATTTCAATAATTGTCAAATAACAAATTTGAAATGTGTCATTTGATCCCTCGTGGTAGGTTTAGTGTTAATATTTGATGTTATCGATGGGTTTATTGAAAAATTTATCGATATATTCGATTTTTACAAAAATCAGCAAGTGATTCCAAACTTTTGGCCAGTAGTGTACGTATACATAAAAAGCAGGGCTTGAAGGAAACTGTTAAAATTTCCAATCAGTTCTGATGCAACAGTTATTTTTTCACTTTTAACTTTTATGTTCTAAAAAAAACCAGTTATAGCCAGTGAGATGGAATATGTTGGGTATTCCGCGTTCACAAGAAACAACAATGAATCAGTGTGTGGAACTGATTTTTCGCAGTAATGGCACCGTTGACGTGTGTCTAAATGAATATATAATTTAATCTAAATAAATAAATAATTAATTTTAAGTATTCCGAGTGGGTGAAACTGCACGCGTGAAATTATCGCCATGTGTATAGTTAACATAGATCAACAAAACATATATTTTGAATTTTCATTAAGGGCCCAGATAAAAAAATTTTAAAAAGTTCCTTCTTTATTTTTGCATGCGATCTTGTAAATAGTAATTTTTGGAAAGTCGTTTTTGCAGATCATTTAGCAAACCAATGCTTCTAATTGCTTGCAAAACATCTGGTCGTTTTGTGCAATTCTAAAAAAGTTATACTGTTTTAAAGTGCGTTCAAATACTTTCGTATTTCGGCGTTCATCCTTGCAACCAGAGAATTTTCAGTTAGAATACTACCTTTTGCACTGGCTATATTTCACAACCCTGGAATTTTCAACGTAGAAAAACGTTCTGGCTTCCAAATGTCTAGGGTCGGGTCATCCCCCTCCGTACCCTTCAATCCCGTCGCTTCGTGAAGGCATTCATGTATTATCCCATAACGTAGGTCGCTTTTACTCTCTCCCCTCGAGGGGAGGGTTGGCCAGATAAATAAACATACACGTATGCCTGTGGTACTATACCCAATCCAGGAACAGGTCGAGCACACAGGTGCTTCGTGGAGGCTATAAAGGCACGATTGGGGATGCTATGTGCGTCATCGGCGATGCGTGCGCGTCTTGAAAATGGGACTTCTGGAGCCCATCCCGCTATACGGCTCTCCCTTTTCAGGGGTCCGACAACCATGAACAGAGGCTAGACATACGTGTGTATCGTCCTATCTTCTTTCCCGTCGCAGTTTCCCCTTCGGACTTCTTTTTTGTCGCACCCCCGTCCTCCCGGCCTGAATCTGGAGACGAAAGCCGCAGGTGCTGCCTCCAATAAACTCCTCGAAAGACCGACACGCAATGGCGTGGCAACAAAAATGAATTTTCTTCGCAGGAGCTTCAGGAGGTTGAATGATTTTCGGCCTCCAACTGCAATAAATCTAGGGATCCTTACATCTTTCGGTGTCTGTCGTTGTCTCCCGCATCAACCGATTTCGATGAAACTCTCACAATGCGTATATGTCACGATACAATGAGCCTCGAAAGTATTTGAATGCTTTGAAACGGAAAGTTCCACGCTTAAAAAATATAAGACATATTAAGAATTATAAAATACTTTTATTTCTGTAGTGACATGAAAGTATCATGATTATGCATGTTAAATTTAAAGTGTCTTTGATAACATAAACAATAATTATAAAATATTTCTTAGTAACATCGGTTAAATGAACGCCACAAAAGTATTCGATTTGAATTTGTATTGAATTTGATTTTTGTATTTTCGGTGCAATCGGTTATCAAACTTCGCGAGGAAAAAAAATATTGTAGAATACATTGTGTGAAATAATAGTATTTTATTTTAAATTCGTGCGCAGGAAGCATCATTGTTCTACTTTTTCCGATACGAGTTTTGTTCTCGTGGCTGTGATAATATTTCGATACAGGTAGTCGTTTACAATTGCATTTCCACCATTTGCAATATTGCAAACTTTCGGGATCAAATTTCCCGACCAGACCCGAACCTGTACCCGAAATTTCGAGTACGAGCTCAGCCCTAGTATTTGTCCGAAAACTTATCGTTGCTGAGATATTTGACTGTTTTCATTCTATTTCATTATGGAACGTATTCTATTTACATTCGAAGTAGCGAGCATATTTTCGAGCATATCCTAACTTTAAATTTCAAGTGAAGATTTTAAACTGATAAGCTGATAGGTAAAAGGTTTGGTGATGACAAAAGTCGCTTCGTACAATTCAAAGTTTGAAATTTTACATCACGAATTAAAATACACAGCGAGTCACAAAAGTATTCGAACGCTCTTAAATGAAAAGTTTCACGCTTAAAAAATATAAGTCATATTACGAATTATAAAATACTTTTATTCCTATAGTGACACGTAAGTATCATGATTATACGTGTTAAAAAAGTGTCTTTGATAACATAAACAATAATTATAAAATATTTCTTAGTAACATCGGTAAAATGAACGCCACAAAAGTATTCAAACGATGAAACTTGTAATACAAAACAAATCTTGAATGTGACGAACTGGAAACATTAGCTTTCTCGGTTGGCATTATACACTTTCCGCGTTCACTGCTGCGAGTATTAATAAGATTGTAAAAGTTATATTAATAATGTACACAAAAAAATCAGAAACAAGCATCACTGATAGGAAATTGATAATTAAATGGCATAGCGAAGGCAAAACTATGGTGAAATAGCTCAATTATTACGGAGAAGTAAATCTTCCGTTTATTACATAGTGAAAAAGTTAAAAACCACTGGAATCCTTCAGGATAAAGTCCGTTCTGGTCGGCCCAAGAAATTAACGAAGATGGAAGAAAATACAATTGCGCGTGAAATAAAAGAAGACTCTACAATTTCTGGTCCAAAACTTGCGACTCTAGTCGGCAATAGTTTTAAAAAACTAGTGCACTCTGAACATTGTCGAAGAATCCTTCGTGAAAATGATTTTCATGGTCGTATTCCTCGAAATAAGCCGTTTATTAACAAAGATAATTAGCACAAGAGACTAAATTTTGCTAAAAATTATATCAATAAAGATAAAGATTTTTGAAAACCCGTTATATTCTGTGACGAAAGCAAATTTAACACATATGGACCAGATGGATGCTACAAAATTTGGAGATTAGCAAATAGAGAAATGGATTTTAAAAACCTTCGTCCAACCGTGAAGCATGGGGGTGGATGGATAATGGTATGGGAGTGTATGGGAGCCAACGGCGTTGGAAACCTCGTTGTCATCGAAGGAATATTAGATAAATATAAATATCTGAAAATATTAAAAGATAATTTGTAACGAAGTGCGGAAAAATTAGGGGTAGTAGAGAATTTTCATTTTCAACATGACAATGACCCGAAACGTACTGCACATATCGTTAAACAATGGATCGTATACAATGTGCCCCACGTTTTAGAAACACCCCCACGAAGTCCGGACATCAACCACATAGAACACTTATGGGCAGAAATTGGCAGACAACTTTGTAAATATAATGTTAATTCCAAGCAAGCGTTAAAAACCAACATTTTTGAAGTTTGGAACAGTATAAAGAATGATATTACTGAAAATTAGGTTGACGGCATGCAACGACGTTTGCAAACCGTAATAAGTGCTCGCGGTGGTCCGACAAATATTAAAACACTGTGATTTGTTTAAAATGTATATTGTTATTTAGTCGTTCGAATACTTTTGCGGCGTTCGTTTAGCCGATGTTACTAAGAAATGTTTTATAAGTATTGTATATGTTATCACACAGACTTTAAATTTAACATGTACAATCATGATACTTACATGTTACTATAGGAATAAAAGTATTTTATAATTCGTAATATGACTCATATCTTTTAAGCGTGAAACTTTTCATTTCAGAACATTCAAATACTTTCGTGGCTCACTTTATTGTGACATACAATAGGGGACAGAAGTATTCGTACACTTGAAATAAAGAAATAAAAGCAACGATATTTTCTATATTATTAACTATATTCGAACTTATGTCGCTGTATATTATGCATAACATTTGTAAGAACAAATGAGCAAAAGACAAAGACAATAACATTATTTGGTAACTTGAAATGAACAGAAATTCACATAACCGTAAGAAATCGCCGGGACAAAAGTATTCGTACAGCATCATTTATAATCGTTCATAGACACAACAGTTACGATGTCCAAAAACTGCATTTCCCTTGCAAAGAGAAAGAAAGAGAAACAACTCGACCAACGTTTATTATAGACTGTGACAAAGAACTCCATTTCTCTTGTACAAAGGAAGAGAAACAATTCAACCAACGTTTATTATAAACTGTTTCAAAAAACTCAATTTCTCTTGGATAAAATTGCAAGGCATAGAAACTAGATTGAATGTTAATTCTTCCCTACTTTAAATTTAACGTGTATAATCGTGATACCTATACGTTACTATAGGAATAAAAATGTTTTGTAATTCCTAATATGACTAATATCTTTTAAGCGCGAAGCTTTTCATTTCAAAGCTTTCGAATACTTTCGTGACTCACTGTATAATGGTGCAACTCGCGATCATGATTGGAAGTTTCCGTGCGCCAAGAGTGTCCTGTTCATTTACACATGTCCGAGGCCCCGACGAAGAAAAGAAAATTACCATGCTGTGCCAATCACGGCTCCACGCCCATGCTTGAACGTCGTCCCGAGCGTTTCAAACGTTTTAGGGATGCGACGCACATGTACGCAGCATGTTTGGATAACCATTGACCACGATTTCTTCGCACGACCTCTCCCTTCTCTTCTTCTTCTCAGAAAATTGATTGGATGCTTGCACGGAGAGAGGAAGAGAGAAATAGCGTCGAAGAAATATGACATTTTGGTGGAAAGGTAGGAAATCTTCCGGAGGCAGGCTTCGAAATTTTCATCCGAAGAAATACAAGTTTGATAGGAAAAGACGTTAGAAGAGGTTTCGGGCCGACGACGACGTGGATTGATGTAATGCCTTTGAAAAGATCCCAAGGCTGGAGCTGGAGCGTCTTTCCCACGACCACAACGAACTCTGAGCGACCGTTGAAGGACCTGCAACGTCTACGGGGGTGGGCAGGCCTGTTTTCACATGTGGCTCGCGAAAAAAAGGCTCTCCGAACACTCGGAAGGCCGCACCGCGCCACGCCGTGGGGTCACGGATAGACATTTTTACTTTTTTCTGACTTATTTTAAGTTTCCCTTCCCGAAGGGATTAGGATACAGTAACAAGTGGGGAAAATACAAGAATTTTAAACGACAGTACAGAGAAAAGTGAAAGATCGATCGATATAAGATTTTGTATTTCAGTTTACTATATTATGAAGTATAAAAAAATGCTTGTAGTATTTAAAAAATAATTTGTTCTTATGCCTTTCGTCGTCTTTGCTCGGAATATCTTTTCATTCGGTAGCCAACTGGTGTACAGGATTCCTACAAATCGAATTAACTGTATCAAAAATCCCAAAAATGTCATAAACTGTGATATATCCTCCAGCCATTGACGATCCCACATTTCAAGTTTTGTGAAAATTAACAAAATGGCAGATATTTTAAATTTCGGTAGAAAATTTGTTAATTTTATATTTGTAGTTAACAAAATAATGGGAAAATGGAGAAAATCGATCGCCAATGTCTAATAGATATTACAATGAGATTAACTGTGAAATTTTAATGTAATTGCTAAGGTAGAATTCGAGATATACGTACAGTGGGTGTAGAAAGTATTCGTACACTTTTTAAAATAGAATAACTTTTTTATAATTGTACCAAACGACCTGATTTTCTATAATCAATTAGAAGCATTGAAAAATTATAATTTACAAGATTATATGCAAAAATAAGAAAGGCATTTTTTTAAAACTTTTTTATTTGGTTCCTCAATGCACAAAATCGTGAAGGTGTTCGAAAATTTATCAAACATACGAAACAATTATTCTTTAAAAATTATACTTTATATTTTTCAGAGTCAGAGTTATATTTAGAACACCAAAAAAAATCATTTCAAATGTGTAAAAAAATACAAATAAGGTAAAATTATAATAAACGTAGTTCAACTCTCTTCTAAGAGGTAGCCTCTTATAAAAATTTAAGAATCTACCAATGATTACATTGATTTCTGATCTAAAGAATAAAATATAATGTTGGTAACAACTTTATTAATCATAACAAAAATAGATTCAAAAAATATATAAACATTTGTAATAAACATAATAAACGAAATTAAGATGGTTTACACCGCAACTAAATATGCAATTTATATATGCATAGGTTTTAGGTGTAGAGGGTTTATATTATAATATTCCGTTCTGACGAAAAAACCTTAAACTATTAAATAGTAATAATACAATACCAATTTAATTTACACGTTATGGTCCACTGCTAAAATTTCAAGATTATCAGTTATTTTTTTCATTTACATATATCAGAGTTTATTACCGCATTAATTATTTGTTTCAGTTGTCACCGACATTCTAAAACAAATAAAACAATCGAACATTTTATTACCCCTTCTATTACTGTGCAAAACATTTCAGACGCCCATAAAATTGTAATAAACGTTGTCAAAATGGAATGACGTAGCGTTGTTAATTCTAAAAAAATGTGAAAAACGAGTATCCCTAATGCATAAAATGAGAAAACGACCGATTGAAAAAATTTCATGTTGTCAAAAAAATAAAATATTCGTCGGCGTTAGTAAAAACTTGAGAGTGTAATCAAGAATTGAAAGGAAATTCTAATTTTAAAGCGAATGGAAATTAACTGAAACGGATATCATTAATTAGGATGCATTAAATAACATTTACAATGTCGATAAAACTAGGCTAATGTGGAATCCATTACCACAAAAAATCTTATCTCACTCTCTCTCTCTCTCTCTCGAAAAATTAGTAAAGGTCACGTTGCGAAACTCGTTTGCGTAAATGCTGCCGCATGTTACCAATTATCAGTATTGGTAATTGGCAAAAATAAGAAGCCTGTTTTAAAAATATTAATACGCGTGGTTTACTAATTATGTACAAGGCCGACATTAATGCTTGAATAGATAATGTGATTTTTCTTGCGTGGCATGGGAAGTGTTTCCCCCATTCATCAGAGACTGACAGTTGATCTAAATGTGCGCAGAGGAAGAACTGGTTTGTTAATTTTATTAAGAAGTAATGTTAGCTAATGTTGTAATTGCATGGTTGTAAAGAATATCTTATGAATATCTTAATATATTCTTATATATGCATACATCAAATGTAATTAGAAATAATTAAATGCTTTAAAGATTTATTAAAAATGCAATGCTAAGCATGTTGGAAATCGAGAATACTTTTGATGCGTAAAAAGTAAATATATGGAAGAGCTAAAAGAAATAGTAGATAACGTATACGAGTACATAGACAGAGATTAAATGCTAACAACCTTACATTGCATGCAAGGATACAATCACTGATTGATCTGACGTGATTGGATCTAGAATTGGACAAACAAAGGAATAATAGAATCAAAGAAAGTGCATTCAGAAATATCTATAGCCCTCGATATCCAATTTTAAGGTACTTGTTATATTAGAAAATTTATATTTTAATGCCCACGAAGATAAAGAATTTATAAAACAATTTCGCCCATTAAGAATATCTAAAATTAATTAATTTATTTATTTAAATTAAATTATATATCAATTTGGACACACGTGAACGGTGTCTTTACTGCGAGGGAAACGTAAGACTCGATACGGTTCAATAAATCCACACATACGTACTTTCATTTGAAAAATGTATTAATCAGAAAATAGCTACAATGAATATACAGATATCTACACACAGTTTTCATACATTACAAAGTTAATGAATGGATAATTAATTTTAAATAAATATTTCATGTACATCTTTGCAATAAATAATATTTTGAATTTCTCAACAATTCATTTACATTTGATTTAGTTACGTTTCAGTAACATACTTTTTAGTTAAAAGCAGTCGTGCTGCCATCTAGCGGTTCTGCTCGGTAAGCGTCGCGCGATCGTCACTACGAACCAATATGGCGGCGCCCTTGCCTGTCAAAAACACTGAATAACGATCAACTTTAAGCAAGCATAACTCCTCAACCATTGATCCTACAGGATCGAAACTTCGACTGCAGCCGCCCAGGGCACATATCTACCGAATTACATACCAAATACGTCATAATTTGTAGGAGAAAGGCACAAATTTTGAGTCCGGTAAAGCAAAGAGCAGCCGAATACTTCGAATAGTAGGAAGTTATCGGCAACAAAATTGAAAAATAATTCGGAGTGCAAAGGGTTAACACAACTCGTACATTCAATACATATATTCAGAGTGGCTGGATCTTCTGTTATGTTTTCGGTTAGATTTTAGACATTGACATATCGAGTCAATTGAAATATGTGCATGTAGCTATTCCCAAGTCTAAGAGGAGAAATTGATAGAAAGAAACAAAGATTCTCTTAGCCGATACCATAGGTGTTTGTTAGGTTACGCCATTGGGAGTCGAGCATCGGATTATAATAAAATTATACTCGGCGCTGTGTATCGGCGAGTCGCGTCGATACTGTTAAAAGCACCTTTTCAATCGCGGGTCAGAGAATCACCCGGCGGACTTTCGCTGCTTAAAAAGTAAAATGTGTATGTCGAATTCGGAGTAAAAGAAGGATCGTCGAATTTATACAAAGCTATGCACTTGTATTTGGGTTAACTCGTCGATACATATGTATGGGAGAATGTCGAATAAAGTCAACCACACTATGTTAACAACAACGCATCGACGCAACGCGCCATGTCTTCGTGAAGGATAAGGAAAATATGTTCAATTTGTGAGAGTTCAACGACTGTGTAGAACCTTGCTCTGTGCATACTTTTGATCATCCATTAACCCTTTGCACTCCGAATCATTTTGCAATTCTATTTTGCCAACAACTCCCTACTATTTTAAGTGTTTCATTTCAAATTTACGTCAATGGACAGTTCCTTTCGACTGCTACTTATTTTAAACAATTTTGTTTACTAATTATATTAAACATAGCTCTCTCAAATTTTGTTGTAATTTATATCTGTTTTTAACTACAAAATAAGAAATTAAATAAATAAAGGAAAAACCAAATACATATAAAAACCCGTTTCATTTACATTTTTCTTTCTCTGATGTCGCGTCACACTCGACAAAGGAGTTGCAGAGTTTAAAAAATAACGGGATTTTTGTAACGTCGCGAGTTGTATTAGTCCGATTTACGCCATTTTTTCTTTGTTGCGTTGGCAAACATATCTGAAAAGTGTCTGTACATTGGTTGTCGTATTCGATGTTTTGTCTATTGTCAGCTTTCGAGAAGGTTACATGTGTTTTGGTTCGATCAGCGATTGTTTGTGACGAAGCAATTCATGGCTTTTGCATCACGATAATGCACCTGCTCACACTTCGTTGCTTGAATGTGATTTTTTGGCCAAAACCAACACTGCAATGATGCCCCAGCCTTCATATTCACCAGACATGGCCTCGTGCGACTATTTTTGTTCCCAAAAATAGAGAGAACCTTAAAAGGTCGTTGTTTTTCAAGCATAGATGAGATTAAAAGCGCGTCGCTCAAAGAGCTAAAAGCTATCCCAAAGAGCGAGTTCCAGAAGTATTTCGGGGATTGGAAGAAGCACTGACCTAAGTGTGTAATATTAATGGATACTATCTACGGAGACATTCATGTAGACGAATCAATAAAATTTTTTCCGAGAAATGAAAATTCCCGTTATTTTTTGAACAATCCTCTTATGCGCAATGTACAGCGACTCCCATTAATATTCGGACACTCTTCAAAAGACAGCTTTTTTAATATTGGACCATACGATTTGAACTTTCTTGAGAAGTTAGAACAATTCATCTGCTACACAACGTGAACAAATTATTGATAAACATTGCAAGTTGTCGGAATTACAGAGAAAATACTAAAAATTGTTTTTCCAACTTTTTTATGTGGGCCTAGATGGAAAATTTCATCAAAATCGGTCGTCGTTGCAATGGGCTTCAAACGTTTAAAGATGGTAAAAATTTCAGTTTTCCACGAGTTCCGAGTCTAACTGCAATAAATCTAAGGATTCATACATCTTTCAACACCCGTCGATTTTCCCCTCATCAACAGATTTCGATGAAACTTTCACAATGCGTATAATCAACACAGATCTACGAAACGTACTTTTTAAATTTTCAATATATGCCCACATAAAAAAGTTGAAAAAAACAACTTTTAGTATTTTTTCTACAATTCCGACCAATTGCAATTTTTGAAAAAATTTCTTTTCACATTCTGTAGTAAACTAATTCCTCTAACTTCCCAAAAATATTCAAATTGTGTAGTACAATATTTAAAAAGTAAAATTTTTTTTGAAAGCGTCCCAATATTAATTGAGTCACTGTACATGTACTCCGCCGAAATTTTATCGAGAATTAGACAAGAATATTTAACACTAAACCTACCGAGCCTTAAAAGTAACTGGTAGAAGTTCCCTTATGTAAATGACAAGTTTGATTTTATTTAGACTTTATGCAGCTCCTATTGTGATACGTGCTCTACTAGAACTATCTATACGCTCATTTCTTATGAAATAATTTTTATTATTTCCATAATTGTTAAATAAAAAATCGGAAAACGGTCATTTTGACCGGTGATGGTAGGTTTAGTGTCAAGGACTGCGTCTCCCAGACCTAGACAGACGACACTCGCGCGTGACTGCACACAGTTACCAGAGTACATTCACACACCGCTAGACCACGTATACGTACGCGAGGATTGCAAAGGTTCGAGATTCCACCCCTGATTTCTCAATAATCCAAAGACGGGGTTTCTTGGTAGTCAAAATCGCTAGATGAAAGATCAATCTAGGGGGCTATTTGCCTCAAAAGTCCCACTTTTACGTTTACGACGCATAATTCTTATTATTCGGCAGCATATCGACAGCCACGATAGGTGGCAGCACAGTCGCCTGTCCATTGTTTCTCGCGACTCCAGGACATGCTGCCGAATAATGAAAATTACGCGTCGTAAACGTAAAAGTAGGACTTTTGAGACAAATAACCTCCTAGATTGATCTTTCATCTAGCGATTCAGACTACTAAGAATCCCCGTCCTTGCATTATTGAGAAACATGTGTGGTCTAGCGGTGTGTGAGTGTACTGTGGCAACTGTGTGCAGTCGCGGGCGAGTGTCGTGTGGCTAGGAGACGCAGTAACAGCTCCAAAATGTAGACAATAGCATTGACTTCAGGTATTTGTCTGAAGGCATCTGGCAGGAAGGAAGGACTCGAACTACCTATAGAAAAAAAAAAGGTTCGAGGAAAGCACTATGGTGCTCGATACGAAGGTTCTTCTTGGTCTGCGCGTTTCGTAAGAAGAAGGTTCATTGCTGGTCTGGTTTTGCAGGCTTCCTTCGTCATCTAGTCAGAAACACGTGAGTGGACATCAGCAAGATCGTCGCGTCGCGTTGCGTCGGTCCCCGGCATGCACCGCCAACCATAACATTCAGCACTCACTGCTATGGGGACCTAACCTTCCTCAAGCATCCCATGTGGTGCTTTCACTTGGAACTTGATACGCGAAACGTACAGTGAATCACGAAAGTATTCGAACGCTCCGAAATGAAAAGTTTCACGCTTAAAAAATACAGGTCTTATTAAGAATTATAAAATACTTTTATTCCTATAGTGACGTGTAAGTATCATGATCATGCATGTTAAATTTAAAGTGTCTTCGATAACATAAACAATACTTATAAAACATTTCTTGGTAACATCGGCTAAATGAACGCCACAAAAGTAGTCGAACGATGAAACTTGTAATACAAAACAAACCTTGAATGTGACAAACTGTAAACATTGGCTTTCTCGGTTGGCATTATACACTTTCCGCGTTCAGTGCTGCGAGTATTAATAAGATTTCAAAAGATATATTAATAATGTACACAAAAAAATCAGAAACAAGCATCACTGATAGGAAATTGATCATTAAATGGCATAGCGAAGGCAAAAGCTATGGTGAAATAGCACAATTATTAGGGAGAAGTAAATCTACCGTTTATTACATTGCGAAAAAGTTAAAAACCACTGGAATCCTTCAGGATAAAGTCCGTTCTGGCCGGTCCAAGAAATTAACGAAGATTGAAGAAAATACAATTGCGCGTGAAATAAAAAAAGACCCTACAATTTCTGGTCCAAAACTTGCAACTCTAGTCGGCAATAGTTTTAAAAAACTAGTGCACCCTGAACTTTGTCGAAGAATCCTTCCTCGAAAAAAGCCGTTTTTAACAAAGATTTATTGCAAATTATTGTTTATTGCAAAGTTTGCAAACCGTAATAAGTGCTCGCGGTGGTCCGACAAATATTAAAACACTGTGATTTGTTTAAAATGTATATTGTTACTTAGTCGTTCCAATACTTTTGTGGCGTTCGTTTAGCCGATGTTACTAAGAAATGTTTTATAAGTATTGTTTATGTTATCACAGAGACTTTAAATTTAACAGGTATAATCATGATACTTATATGTTACTATAGGAATAAAAGTATTTTATAATTCGTAATATGGCTTATATTTTTTAAGCGTGAATCTTTTCATTTCAAAGCGTTCGAATACATTCGTGGTTCACTATATGTATTTATGAAAGCGTATCGAGTATCGAGTCTTATGTTTCCCTCGCAGTAACGATTAGATTTCATCTAAGTAAATAAATAATTCATGTCAAGTATTCTGTACGGGTAGAACTGAATGAGATCTACAAAACATATATTTTGAATTTCCATTGAGGGCCCCAATAAAAAAGTTTCAAAAAATGCTGTTTTTATTTTTGCATTCAACCTTGTAAATTGTAATTTTTGGAAAATTTTTTTTTGCGTATCATTTAGTAAACCAATGCCTCTAATTGCTTACAAAACATCAGGTTATTTTGTACAATTATGAAAAAGTTATACTGTTTTAAAGTGCGTTCGAATACTTTCGTAGTTCGCTGTATAATCTGCCTCTTGAATTCGTAACAGAAACAATGTGAATATGTAATATAATAGCACAATAATGTCACGACGATGACGGTTACGCGGTGAAGGCGCGAACGTAGACATAAAACGTGCACGTTAGAAAAAGTGGGCGTGCGTGAATGTGTGCGCACGTTGCGTTGCGTTGTCGCGAGCAAGCCCTGCGATAATATCATACAGGCTTGAGAAACGATTTACGCTATAAAATCTCGATTTCGCCGTCCACCATTAAATAAAACGACATAATTAACGTCATAAGTTTAGGTCAATGTTGCTTCATCGGAACTTTCTTCGCAGTGCATTTTCCGCTGCTAATCCGTGCACGGTGCACGGATTACGAAAAGTGAAAATTACTTGATTAATTTTATAGGTGAATACATTAACTGAAGATAAAGTGAACGTTCCCACGTTATTAATATCTTTCCGAAGTAATAATATCTACTTGTGTATGTATACCGATGAAATCGTTTCTAGCGGAACTTGTGAAAGGTTGATGCATATCTCTAATCGCACAGCATACTTAATTTGTGTAACTTGCTTTAGTTTATAAAATTTATAGAATTGGTAAATCTATATCTACCAATACGTATACCTAAATCCTTTTGTGTTCATATTTGATATTTGTATTTGATGGTCATTATTAGACTGCGGATGTGTTCATGCATTTTCCAATTTTTGTATACAAATTTTGAGAAAGTAGAAATAAATACAATCCTATTTTTAATGGAAACAGCCTTTGTAGATCTAAAACAAATAAAAATTCTACAAAATTCTTTCGAATTTTATATTCTAGCCTTTTTGGAACTTTTTCATTAATACATTAAAATCAGCAGTCTAGTTATCATTTTATTACTCGACAATATAAATTCCCGTTTTATTTACGATTTCAGGTAATATTTTAGTGCATACACTTCTGATAATCGTTGATACTTTGTTATTACAAATTGTTTCAATTAAAATTACTCTCATCTTATACAATACTGGTATTATACACATAATCTCTTTAAAATATAAATTAGAGTTGGTACAACCGTGGTAGCATTTTATAAAAAAAAAGATGATGAAAAAATTTGTCATACTTATACTGCGGATTCTTACGCATTTGCAGAAATTGGTTGGATGAAATATAAAACATTATAAGATCAGAAAAATTTCAGAATATCGATACGTTGTTTTCAGTGTATTAAAATTATTAAGGGACGAAATCAATCCTTATTTTATCGTTGTTGCTCGCAATCAATACAGAACATTTTTATTTTGCAAAAAGATACTAATTTTTACAATTCCGAGTATAAAGAAATGAAATCATTGAGCAGTTATTTGTTCGTTGATTTTGATTGGTTTAAAGAAAGAGTATAATAGAAATGTATAAAAGTTGTTGGTAGATTTAATGAAATAACATTGAATTTCTTTTTTTTTTATTGAATATACAAACGAATGTTACGATCTACGTGACTTTATATTAATAAATTAGTTGCAGATAACATTTTAATAGATGTGTAGTAAAGTATTATACATGTACGTATTCTCAGATACAAGTTCGACCCTAACTAACTAACAATAAGTAAAATACGATAGTTTCGCTGAAAAAAAATGGTTCATGTCAGCGGGTAATAAATGTTAGGGTCACAAAAAGGTGTAGGTTTACTCCAAATACGTGCCTGGTTGTGTCGGGTTTCAGTAACGAATAGCTTAAAAAGTGGCCATAACCATAAATCACGTAGGAAAATAACAAATCAATTCGTCTCGAGATTCAAAACCGTTCACACCCTTGCTCGTTATGGGACGTTTCTTTTGTGAGGTAGTTTACTACATTAAATTTAATGGAAATAGTTTTACAATAATTTTTACAGTACGTATAATGGATTATACAACATTCAGATGCAGTGTTGTACAATTCTTTTTTACGAAATGATGGCACTTTAACCCTCAGCACTCGAGTGGTGACTCAGTCGCCACTAAAAATTACTGCACCATTATTCACTGTACATATTACATACAGTGAACCACGTAAGTATATGAACGCACTTTAAAACAGTATAACTTTTTTAGAATTGCACCAAACGACCAGATGTTTTGTAAGCAATTAGAAGCATTGGTTTACTAAATGATCTGCAAAAAAGATTTTCCAAAAAATTACAATTTACAAGGTTGCATGCAAAAATAAAAAAAAGCATTTTTCAAAACTTTTTTATTTGGGCCCTTAATGAAAATTTAAAATATATGTTTTGTAGATCTATGTTAGCTACACGCGTGCTGAAAATATCATCGAAATCTATTAACATACCCAAGATCTACGAGTAGTTAAATGTTTCTGCTTAAAATCCACAGATTCTTACATCTTTCGATGCGTGTCGTTTTTTTCTGCGTCAACCGTTTTCGATGAAATTTTCAGCACGTGTATAACTAACATACATCTAGAAAACGCATGTTTTAAATTTTCTTTACGAGCTCTAACAAAAAACTTATAAATGGTGCCCCTTTTACTTTCTCATGTAATTCTTTGGAATTGCAATATTTACAAAATCTTTTTTGCATGTCATTTGATAATCAATTCTTATGATTGCTAAGAAAAAGTCAGGTTGTTTGGTCCGATGATAAAAAAGTTATACAGTTTTAAAGTGCGTTCAAATATTTTCGTGCTTCACTGTATTGCTTGTAGCTACTGGTAGTATTTCAGAGAATACTTAAAAAGAAATGTAGTATTGGGCTAGAAGAAGGGTCATTGAGACTTTACAAAAACTACATATCTGGTTGAATGTACGATAACGTCAAGAGTTATTCTAATGAACCAGTTGTGAAATATTAGGACGCGCTTAACGAGCTATGAGATTCATCATTTTATTAGTCATTCTTCTTTCCTTTTCATTCGTTCACACTACTCAATAACATTGCTCATTCTCTCTCGCTTATGTTATTTCGAACGTACCTTTTTATCAGGACTTGAATGAAACTATAAACTTTTATAAATAAAAGTTATTTTGTAAACTTTGAACTTTTAAATGATTTCCTTTACGTTTTAAGTTAACTTTGTACACCAACACTTCAACTCTGTTATAAAAATTCAATTTTAGCAGTTATTTTATATTCGGTTAATGAAAGTTTTGAAGAGGAACATTTATTTTTCAACAGATATTTTAAAGTAAAATATAAAATTAAAAGAAAAATCAGTTCCACACACTGATTCATTGTTGTTTCTTGTGAACGCGGAATACCCAACATATTTCATCTCACTGGCTATAACTGGTTTTTTTAGAACATAAAAGTTAAAAGTGAAAAAATAACTGTTGCATCAGAACTGATTGGAAATTTTAACAGTTTCCTTGAAGCCCTGCTTTTTATGTAGACGTACACTACCGGCCAAAAGTTTGGAGTCACTTGCTGATTTTTGTAAAAATCGAATATATCGATAAATTTTTCAATGATCCGTCGATAACATCAAATATTAACACTAAACCTACCATGAGGAATCAAATGACACATTTTAAATTTGTTGTTTGACAATTATTGAATTTGTAAACGTATTTTCATGGGAATTTATGGAATATATTTTTTGACTCGAGTATATATTAACGTAAAATCGAACAAAATATAAATAAATTTAATCTTGTTACTTTTTTACACATCAGTTACTTTTGATGGTCGGTATGTTTAGTGTTAACTATATGAATAATATTTCTTAAAGGCGGTTTCTGAATGAAAGAGCAATTTCAAGAAAAATACGTATCAAATAAATAGTTTTTGATTTGCTCTTATTTCTTGTATTTTGTACATACAATGAAAGTGTGATGAAAATATTATATATTTATAATATACATATACAATATTTACAAAACTACTCTTTTTTCAAACATGCTGTCCGAATGTTTGTTCAATTTTGGCTAACAAGCTCTAAAGCCTCTAAAGCTTCTCAAATAATGCACAACGGACGATCCATTAATATTAATATCGTTGCCGAGCTCAGTTCGAAAGGAAATTTGTTTAGTGTCTATGAATAATAAATAATAATTTAATATTATTAATAAATACAAATAAAAATAAAGAAATAGTATTCGTAAATAACGATTAACTTTATTATTTAAAAAAATTTATTTAGACTTGCTCAAATGATAAATAATTATTTTTGCTTGTGTGTGTGTGTGTGTTATTTAAATAATTATTTATTTAAATATTGTCCAACACTGCGAGAGAGAGAATCACCAGTAAAAATGCTGTACCATTATTCAAAATATTGTTTACATTTTTAAATATGTTGGTACCAAATCAATTACTAAATATCCAGAAAATGAAAAAAAAAAAATGATATAGAATGGAATTATTCTGGGTATGAAGAAAAGAACAAAGCATTAATATGTTGCGACCGTTATCTACATTATCATATATGTTTTGGGTAGTGTATGTTTTGATATGTATATCGGGAATTCGGCTGACAATAAAAGCCAATGTCTGGATTCTGTGAATACGGTTCAATTAGGTCCGTCGACCAGTCTCTTTGTCGTAAATGGCATACAGCAGCACCCCGAATTATCGACCTTTTCATAACCTCGTTCTCGGTATTTGGTATTTGGTATTTGGTAGGAGTCGAGTTGAGCGGCCCCGGCCGCACAGGGAGCCTGGCGTGCACTTGGTCAAACAACGAGATCTCTATGGAGGCCTCCGTTTATTGGCGCTTCTAATTCAGGACCGGAAGGGGCCGAAAGGCAACGGCGAAAACAGACCTCCCGGATTAAAATAGGCCGCCATAACACTCGGCTTAAATGCTTTGTATTAATAATTAACACGTTCTGGAGGCAAGCTGCGGGCATGACCACTCTCCCCCTATCTTTTCACTGGACGCCCTTAATATCTCCCCCCTTTTTAAACAAAACTCTGTTTCTATTCCACGGAAATTCTGACCACGTCGCATGCGAATTACTGTGCTAATCGATTCTTCAATGATATTTATAAATAGAGATCGTATATTGGTTATATCAATGATTCTCGACTGTTGCTATTCGCGAAAACTGTTATATTAATTATATAATCT
>CM052199.1:1217391-1308991 GCA_028455805.1 Lasioglossum figueresi | reverse complement strand
GCCTGAACAACGGGCGGCCCACACATGCCTAGTCATGAAATATCGCGCACTCGAATCGAGTCCGCCCGACTTTCTGCGACCCGACCCGACGATTCGAGTGCCCGAGAATCGGATCGGGTCGCCACAAGTCGGGCGGGCTCGATTCGAGTGCGCTATACTTCATGACTAGGCTTGGGCGGGCTGCCCGTTATTCGGGTTCGGGTCGGGTCGCAGAAAGTCGGGCGGTCTCGATTCGGGTGCGCGATACTTCATGACACATGGAACGGTTCGTGCGTTTTGGGCTGCCCGAGAGTGACTCGACTTCGTCGGGCAGGTACGGACAGGATCGGACAAGTTCGTGCGAGCGAGTTATCGCGATAACCGAGATTAAACTCTGCGTTCGCACGAACTTGTCCAATTCTTTCCAAACCTGCCCGACGAAGTCGCTCTCGGGCAGCTCGAAACTCTCTCGGGTAGCTCCAAACCTCAGGCCGTCCGATGTGTCATGCCGTATCGCGTACTCGAATCGAGCCCGCCCGTCTTTCTGCGACCCGAACCAGCGATTCGGGCGCCTGAACATCGGGCGGCCCACACATGCCTAGTCATGAAGTATCGCGCACTCGAATCGAGCCCGCCTGACTTTCTGCGACCCGACCCGACGATTCGGGCGCCCGAGCATCGGGTCGGGTCGCAGAATGTCGGGCGGGCTCGATTCGGGTGCGCGATACTTCATGACACATGGAACGGTTCGAGAGTTCCGCGCTGCCCGAGAGTGAATCGACTTCGTCGAGCAGGAACGGACAGGATCGGACAAGTTCGTGCGAGCGAGTTATCGCGATAACCGAGATTAAACTCTGCGTTCGCACGAACTTGTCCAATTCTTTCCAAACCTGCCCGACGAAGTCGCTCTCGGGCAGCTCGAAACTCTCTCGGGTAGCTCCAAACGCTCGGGCCGTCCGATGTGTCATGGCGTATCGCGCACTCGAATCGAGACCGCTTGACTTGATACAGTATCAGTGCGCGTGGCACAACGTTAGTTCAAGCGTTTTGAATCTGGAACTTTGTATATCAAAGATACACCTCGTTCTGATCGACCAGTCACAGAAAAAGTTGATGAAATCATGCAAACAGTTGAGCAAGACCGGCACATTAGCAGTCGTGATATCGGTAAGGAACTAAACATCGACCACAAACCAGTTTTAAACCATATAAAGAAGGGTAGATAGAAAAAACAGGTCGATGTTTGGATGCCTTATGAGTTAACATTGAAAAATTTAATGGATCGACATCTTTGGCGAATCGTCAAAAATTAAGAGAGCTTGGCTGGGAAGTTTTGATGCATCCACCGTATAGTCCTGATATTCCGCCATCAGACTACCATTTGTTTCGGTCTCTACAGAAGTAAGCGCGCTAGATGCATCTTTTATCTACCGATTGCGACTATGGAGAGGTCCCCAATATGCATTAGCGGGACGCTATTTTCCATATCCCGGACCCTTGCAATTCTTGTGTACGTACATGCGTCTAGCGGTGTGTGGTGTACCACACAACTCATCGAGTCTACTCTCTTAAGGACTGCGTCTCCTAGATAGACGACATTCGCGCGTGATTACGCACAGTCACCACAGTACACTCACATATCGACAGCCACGATAGGCGGCAGCACCTTCGTCTGTTTATTGCTTATCGCGGCTCCGCGACATGCTGCAGAATAATGAGAATTACGCGTCTTAAACGTAAAAATAGGACTTTTGAGGCAAATAGCCCCCTAGATTGATCTTTCATCTAGCGATTTTGACTACCAAGAAACCCCGTCTTTGCGTTATTAAGAAATCAGGAGTGGAATCCCGGACCTTTGCAATCCCCGCGTACGTATACGTGGTCTAGCGGTGTGTGAGTTTACTGTGGCGACTGTGCGCAGTCACGCGAGAGTGTCGTCTTTCTAGGAGACGCAGTCTATAATGGTGTGAAGTTGTCTTCAAAAGGGGTCTGTGAAAATCATGTGTCACAGTTTTTCGCCCAGAAATCACAGAAGTTCTACAGTGACGGTATTATGGTTTTACCTCAAAAATGACAAAAGGTGGTCGACCGAACGGCACATACTCGATTGAATACACTTCATTTAAAATATGGAAAAAAATTTGATTCATTTCTGCATTAAAATACGAAGTAATTTGTTCCCAATCCAATGTATGGTTCCATTTAAAAAAATGAATTTGTCTTTGAAATTTCTACCCCCCGCCATTCGAGTCCTGGAAAAATTACACCACGCAATTGTTCCTTTTATACCAAAACAATTTTTATGAACTTTTTTTTGTAACTTCAGTGCTTCACGTGATATTTCCGTTTTCAGATAAACGAAACAGCCTGTACATTATACGTACCTGCATAATT
Source organism: Lasioglossum figueresi (assembly GCA_028455805.1). Classification (NCBI taxonomy): domain Eukaryota; kingdom Metazoa; phylum Arthropoda; class Insecta; order Hymenoptera; family Halictidae; genus Lasioglossum; species Lasioglossum figueresi. The sequence continues at coordinate 1,306,618 of CM052199.1, read as the reverse complement.
CCTATAGCTAAATGCGTAGCGTAATTTCTGTTGTATCTCGTTACTGTAAATGTTCATATGTGATTAACATCATATTTAATCCCGAAAGGTTTTATCGCACAAGATGGCAAGAGCGTATGTTATTGTAAACGTAAACGGAGTTTAATATCGTACAGATAGACTTGCACTGATAAGTGTCGTCACTCTAAACTACGTCTGTGGAAAATTTCATGGAATACGCTAGTGGTTCTTGGAAATAATAAGAGAAGAGAAGAGAGATATTTTTCGTACAGAAGAGAAATTGTAAAGTAAAAATTGCTCTGATATTTAACTTAAATTTAAAGTTAAATTTAAAAACACGATAACTTTTTCGAGATTGGACCAGACAACTAAAATTTTTTCAATAGTTAGGATTAGTTTAATAGTTGATGTGGCAAAAATTTTTTGACACAAATTGCAATTAGGCAGCATCGTGGACAAAACTTTAAAGGTTACTTTCTGCAACTGTTTTACCTGCGAATGTATTGAAAATTTAAAAACTGTATTTGGTAAGTATGGATCGGTATTAAATGGAAGTATTAAATCGGTATGCGTGTCAGTATCGTATGTAGAAATCGGTTGAGGCGGGGAAAAACGAGAAGCGTCAACAGCTGCAATAATCTTTAGATTCACAAAACAGACTGTTTCTATCTTCAATATAGACCCACGTAAAAAAGTTGTAGAAAACAACTCTTTTAGTATTTTCTCCGCAATTCGGACTAATTGGAATTTTTTTTAAATTTCTTTTTCTCTTCGTGTAGTAAATTAATTGTTCTAACTTCTCAAAACCAAGTCCCTGTTGTATGGTTGAGTCCTAGAAAAGTACAATTATTTACACGTTATTTTTTCTTTTTCATACATTGAGATGAAAAGTTGCAGCAGTAGGTTATTATTAGATACCGGATCTTTATGTAAAATAAATTAACACGAGCTAAATATAAATTTATATTTGTCACTAATAATTTTAATGTAGTGAAGATCAAAATATTATGTATATATATATATATATATATATATATATATCAATATATTAATATATCAATACACAAAAAATCAAATGTAATTGAATTGTTAAGAAATTCAAAATTTTATTCACTGCAAAGATATACATGAAATACATATTTAAAAGTAATTACCAATTCATCAACTTTGTAATGTATGAAAACTGTGTGTAGATATGTATATACATTGTATCCATTTTCTGATTAATCAATATTAAAAATGAAAGAACATCTATATTTATTGAAACGTATTGAGTCTTATGTTTCCCTTATTTTGTGTTTAAATAAATAATAAATAAATAATCCAAATAAATTAATGGGTGAAATTGATTTGAAAACTGTTGAACTTGATTTGCAAAAGGGTGAATTTGGTGTGCAAAATCTATATTATCTTTTGTCGCTTCATGTAAATCTGTACATACTATGATTGTTTCTGAAACAGAGAAGCAAGTGACGTCACAGCAGGTAATTGGCTTTGAGCGGCCAATTGACTTTAACTCGACTATACTGACGACTATACCGACAGATGTAGTCCAGAAGAATCTGAGAGGAACCTTTCAGAATAATATTAGACAAATAAGGTATCAAAACATTTAATTCAATAATATTTTCTAAATCGTACTATAATTTGTCCACACATTGATTTGATTACGCTAAATAAAGTTATATTTCATATATACCAGTATAAAACGATGTCAGTGTATACATTATACCGATAATTTGGCACGAAATTTTAAGAATTTTATCTTCGTGTGTCCTTCAGTTCTTTATTAATCTCTCAGTAAATATGATCGACCGTACGTACGTAAGTACGTTCATATGAAACAAAAATGCCATGTTCTGACGCAATCTGTCGGATAGATAAATTTGAACGTGCATACGATCACGTATAGCGTATGCTGCTGAATCGCAACTTGCACTTCTTTGAACATCAGCATACAGTGGGTGTACAAAGTATTCGTACGCCTTTTAAAATAGAAAAACTTTTTTTATAATTGTATCAAACGACCTGATTTTTCATAATCAATTGGAACCATTGATTTACGAAATGTTAAGCAGGAAAGAATTTCCAAAAATTATAATTTACAAGGTTACATGCAGAAATAAAAAAAGGCATTTTTTAAAACTTTTTTATTTTAAACCATTTCGTAAACCAATTCTCCTAATTAATTACAAAAAGTCAGATCGTTTGGTACAATTATAAAAAAGTTATTTTGTTTTAAAGGGAGTTCTAATATTTTCGTGGTTCACTGTATGTTAAGAAAGAAACACTGAAAATATCTGTATAAACAAATTGAATTAGTAATGTTCAATAAACAGAAATTACATTAATTTCAAAGTGTGCTACCTTTTCGTCCCGCAGTGTACAGTTATTCGAATTAATATTCGGACGCTCTAAAAAAGACGATAACTTTTTTAATATTGTACCATATGATTTGAACTTTTTTGGAAAGCTAGAGCAATTAGTTTTCTGCAGGATGTGAAAAGAAATTTTTTCAAAAATTGCAATTGATCGGAAATGTAGAAAAAATACTGAAAGTTGCATTTTACAACTTTTTTATTTGGGCTTATATCGAAAATTTAAAAAATACGGATCGTATTTGATCGTAAATTGATTGGAATTGTAAAAAAATACTAAAAGTCGCATTTTACAATTTTTTTATATGGGCCTATACTGAAAATTTAAAAAACTTTTCACACACAAATACATATCGAAGAAAATAGATTAACATTTACAGTTGGGGACAATATTAAATGGACACTCTTGAAAATCGCACAACTCTTTTCAAATTCGTCCAAAGGACGATTTTTTTTGAGATGTTAGACCAATTAGTTTACTACAGGATGCGAAAATTTTTTCTTCTAAAATACCAATCGATCGGAATTGTAAAAAAAATACTAAAAGTTGCATTTTACAATTTTTTTATATGGGTCTAAATTGGAAATATAAAAAAGTACGTTTTGTAGATCTGTGTAAATTATATGCACTGTAAAAGTTTCATCAAAATCGGTCGTCGAAAATCGTGAAGATCTGCAAATTTTACCATTTTTAAACGTTTGTAGCTCATTGCAACGTCGACCGATTTTGACGAAATTTTCAAAATATATTTAATTGACACAGATCTACAAAAAGTATTTTTTAAATTTTAAATAAAATTTAATTAAAAAAGTAAAATCCATTTTTTAGTATTTGTTTTAAAATTCCGATCAATTGCAATTTTTGAAAAAATTTCTCTTCACTTCCTGTAGTAAACTAATTGCTCTAGCTTCCCCAAAAAAGTTCAAATCGTATAGCACAATATTGGAAAAGTTATCGTCTTTTTTATCGTCCGAATATTAATTCTAGTGACTGTAGTTATTATGGTAGAGTTTTGAATGAGACTTCCCGAAGTAGATAGGAAGTGGGCAAGCTCGAAACGGGTCTGATGTCGGAGGTCGCGTAGTGGTGTGTACGCACGTGGATACATACGTTGAAATACAGACGGGAGTTGTAGAGAAGAGAAAGGGAAAGTCAATTGGGTGAAAGTCACTCGTCTGGAGAGTTTTGCCTCTATTTAATCCACGTATGGCTTCAGATCGTGAGCATATGTATGATCTAAACTGAAGACTCTTACACTCCGTGACAAAGAGGTAGTGTACACACCGTCGTATTAATATATTCATAATTATATTCGCATTAAAATTAAGATTGGCTCTTGATCTTCGAAGAACAATTTTGTACAACTAAGGACAAGTAAATGAATGTACACCGTTAAAGGATTTATATTTGTAATACCATTCGTTAAAGAATCATTCTTGAACAAACAATGTATTTGCGTGCTTATAATGACACATGTGTATGTGCAGGAGCAGAAAATGTTTAGCTTGTAAAATTGTGTTACAGCCCTGGCTATCGTTGACACATATTCTTGCTAAAAAAGAAAGGTCGTTCATTGTGTTTTATTTTATTATCATGCAAAACCAAGGGCCCCCTAGTTACATTTGCTACGGGCCCCGAGCTAGCTTAAGCCGGCCCTGCATATGTGTACGTAATGACTAAACGCGGATCTATGCAATTAAGCAAGATATGGAAGCCAAACACGAATTTATTTCCTTTATAAATAATTCTATTGTAATATTATACAGGGTGTTCGCGCTGTCACCGGACAGCGTTTTTCTTGTAAATAGTAAATATTCGAAAAAAATTAAAAAGAAAAAACTAGTACTGTTTTTCATGCGCAACACAATGGAGTATGTAATTTTTTTTGTGTTTACACTATTTTATCAGATATGAAAATGATATTCAATTTTTTGAATGGAATGCTGTATATTTTGTTATATCACATGAAAGCGTGTGTCTAGACGTATTCATCCGTGTACTGCACAGTGACCTGCAAGGTCATGCAAGATCAGAAATGAAAGAAACATTTTGAATATTTCATGTCAATGTGTTTACAAGTATTCCTTGCAATTCTGATTCATACGAATCAGATAATGTTGACATTCACTAGCTATCAGAGTGTTTACTTCTAGTTTCTTCTAGTTTCGACACACACTTTCATGTGTTATAAAAAAGTATACAGCTTTCCATTTAAAAAAGTGAAGGTCACCTTCATGTCTAACAATCTGTTTCGTCTTTTTTCTAATATTTACTATTTACAAGAAAAACGCTGGCTAGTGATAGCACGAACACCCGGAATATTAAAAATATTACATTAATATTCTGAAATCCTAATAATCTTTGCTTACTTCTTCTCGTAAATGCATAAAATCCGTTCTCTAATCATGACTAACGAATAACCCGAAAAGTCGACGAAAATGTTTACACACTTTGTTCTGTGCCAATGGAATTCATTAATTTATATCGACTAATTTAATCGATTGTGGGATTGTCTTCGTAGAAAATAATTGTATTTTATGTTGTCAATATGCTTAAACTTTTTCCTTTGCACGTTAGCGTCGGTTTTGCTTAGTTTACGAGATATTCGCGAGAAACTATCGGTACCACTACAGTGAATTCTGCCTGTTCGTGTGGCTGTCGAATACCTGTTTTTTGTGGAAAAAATTCCATATCTTAAAAACTACAAGTGGTATAAAAAAAGGTTTCAAATAAAAGTTGTAAGGTATAGAGAAGAGTACACAGGGTGTCTAAAAATTCGAAGGATGGAGGAATTTACATTTTTGATTACGTATTCTGGCAAGAGTGATGTTAAGACATTCTCAAAACAATGCAACAATATTAAAAAAACAATTTAAAGGAAAACTGCAGTTGCATTTTTCTGATGCACCGATGCACAAAAGTGCATAAAATTACCATTCAACTTTTACTTATAACATCTTCGATTCCCAACCATTTAGGAGGTACAGACTGTTCTGGTTGCGTGGGACACCCTGCATACATATTGGGTTGTTCAGAAAGTCTCCGCCGATTTTCAATTATTTTTATAAACCTTTGTTATTATACATTTTCTGAAAGGTGTCACTTTCGCCGATACTTGTATCCAGTGATGGGATCTGAATCACTTCGAATCGCTTCGATTCAACGTTCACGACAAAAAATTCGAATGACTTGCAAGATAATTCGAAATTTAGAACTCCTGAAGCTCTTGGACGTCTTGAAAGTCTTCGTTGTCTTGAAAATCTCGAAAGCCTTAAAACTTTGGTAGGTTTGTAAGAATTGAAACTCTTGAAATGTGTTGCATCTGTTACGAAACAATGATTACGTCATGTCGGCATTAGGATGAATAACAGTATGAACGTGCCAGTATTATAAAAAGTATAACATTTATTAAGATAATTGAGACTTTTAAAATTTTCAAGACATCAAAGATTTTCAAGAGTTTCAAGAATTTCTGAATTCGAATAAAAATTTGTTCGAAAACTTTGCACGACGACGTATTGAATGCCCATCACTACTTGTATCTATTCGCCATAAAACATAGGTTCGATCGTTTTTGTTTGGCGTCGATGGAAACATGCAGGACGAAAAATTGTATTTTCGGCAAGGGGGAAGGAGACTCATGTGAATTTCAGATTTTAGAGTATTTATCAGTGTTACCAATCTCTGTGCAGAAAAAAGATTTTTTTCTGGTAACACTGATAAACATACATATGTATTAGCCTAACGCTTCAGTTTTGCTGTGATTCTACGTATTTTTCTTTTTTTATTAATATCTTTATTGCTATTAATGTAGCCGAGTGGATTCAAGCCCTTCATATTTTTGTTGTTGTGATTCCACGTTGGCAGTCCTGACTAGGCGCCATCTTGTCTAACTTAATCTGACAATAAGTTTCGAGTACTACGTCATTTAGAAAGTAACACAAACTCCTATTACAATAAATATAAAAACATCCAATCAATATATTATATTTAACCCTCCACAAAGAAAATGAAAAGAAAAGAATACTACAATTATGCTTATTACATTATATTATAATATTATTATACTACAATTTATAAACCTCTATCTCTGTTCAAAACAAGTGAAAGTTAAATTTATTCATAGCTAGGCACAATACGTTCACATAAAGATTACGATGGTCAGAAAAAGTCTTGGTCGGGAAGACCTTTGATCTCAAACATTTCCTCAAATAAGCAACACTTTCAGAGATAACTGTAAAGAGATTAAAAGAGTGACACCTCCCTAGAAACCGTTCTTACATGTACAGATAAGTATTACCTAAACATCCTATTATAAAATAGATTCCTAGCTTTTATCAAGAAAGCTGGGTGAAATCTCGAACTTATCTTTCAGAAATTCCTAATATATGTACATATTTTATAAATGTATATGTGTATATTTAGTACACGTGTGTAACTTTTGTTTGATATTTTTTTTAAACATAATGCTTGATTATTGTACTCGAGATGTAATAAAAGAGGATTGAAAATAAAGAAATTATATGATCCTGTAATTTTATAGCAGTCAATACGTTGTTACAAGGAAAAACAAAGAATGCTTTCCTTTAAAAACAATTGAGTTGTAAATAATGATAAAACCACATTGTACGTGTATATGTACCCAGACACAAAGTGGTGTTTTATGTATATACATATACATTTATAAAATATGTACATATATTAGGAATTTCTAAAAGATAAGCTTTAAAAGCTAGGAATCTACATATAACTCACCATGTACGTTATATTTATGTCACTACCCTCTTTACTGGTATCATAAATTTTGAAGCAACCTAAGTTAACCATCATGGAACTTGATAAGATGAGTTTTTCTTCGTATCAGCAGATATCCTTCTAAGATAAAGACTTTTCTAGGTACATATCACAGTCAGGCTCTGGAAACTACTTTAGGAAGAAAAAATATTTCTATATTAAACGTAAATATACAGGGTGTCCCACATAAATGGGAACACCTAAATAGCTTTCGTATTTACAGTCCTATCAGAAAACTTCAGAGGACAAAGTGACGCTATTGCAGGGGGCAAATATAATGGAAAAGAAAAAAAAATTTATGTCGTTTTTTTCAATGAAATTTCAAGGTCACCGATGCTTTTTTAAATGAAATTTCATTAAAAAACACAACATAACAAATTTTTTTCTTTACCATTCTATTTGCCCCCTGCAATAGTATCACTTTGTCCTTCGAAGTTTTTTGATGGGACTGTAAATACAAAAGATATTTAGGTGTTCCCATTTATGTGGGACACCCTGTGTATATACAGGCCATACATTTTATCTGCATTAAGTATAACTAGATTTCGGTATTTATGGATTTATGATAAAAAAGGGTAGGTATAATTTTGAAACAGTATCAGCATTAGAAGAATTTAAAAATACTGTTATATTATTCTAAACCTATTAAACATATTAACAAAGAAAATAAATTTGTCTATCACTCCAGTTAGTTGCAATTTAGGTAGAAAATTTTTATTCAGGTTGCAATCAGGTTGATAAATTTTCAGTTGAAAACGAATAGATGAGAAACACAATAAAGCTTTTTAGAACATATTTTTAGCCTTTACTTTTGGCACAGCTACACCGAACACGATTTCTTACTTCCAATGCTCATGAAAAGTTTGTTTGCAAACAGAAATAAAGTTGACAACCATGACCAGGGCTTGACTGAAACTGTAAACTTTTATAAATAAAAGTAATTTTGTTTTAAGTTAACTTTGTACGTCGACACTATAATTCTGTCATAAAAGTTCAATTTCAACAGTTATTTTATAATTGGTGAATCAAAGTTTTAAAGGAACATTTATTTCTTAACAGATATTTTGAAGTGAAGTATAAAAGTTTAAACTATTTTACACTTACTTAGCATTATTTAAGGAATTGGAAATGGGTTACATATAGATGAGTAAGCAAATAGTGATTTTCCTGTAATTATTTATGTACATAGTGTACGGTCAGTGTTCAGCATTTTGTTTTAGAATTTAGAATCACAAAGGTATTTGCTTTTCGTCCCATTACGTTTACAACTTGTAAATGCAACTCTGAGCTGATCACAGAGTTGACTGAATCAGTATTTTAAAATACTAACCTTTAAATTTAAATATTGTAATAGGTTTTTTATATTTTTCCTTTGTTTGTCGTTGGACGAAGCAAAACTTTTTTCCCGTTGTCGGGCACGTTGTTACTAAAGAATAAAATTGTAGAGTATGAAGAACAATATTTAAAATGTTCATTAATTTAGAAAAGCTATCTCGATTTAAAGTGTGTGTGATTAATGGACTGCGGGTGTGCAAAATAAAAATATTGCACATGAGTCGTAAAGAACAGGAACCAAGTAAAAAAATATATTTTCTTTCTTCAACAATTTTACTAAATTGAAAATAGTTTCAAATTTTCATTGAGGGCCTAAATAAAAAAGTTTTAAAAAACGCCTTTTTTATTTCTGCATGTAACCTCGTAAATTATAATTTTTGGGAAATCTTCTTTGCATACCATTTCGTAAACCAATTCTGCTAATTGATTACAAAAAGTCAGATCGTTTGGTACAATTACAAAAAAGTTATTTTGTTTAAAAGGGCGTTCGAATATTTTCGTGGTTCACTGTATGTTAAGAAAGACACACTGAAATTATCTGTATAAAAAAATTGAATTTGTAATTTTCAATAAACAGAAATTACGTTAATTTCAAAGTGTGCTATCTTTTCGTCCCGCAGTGTACAGTTACTCGAATTAATATTCAGACGCTCTAAAAAAGACGATAACTTTTTTAATATTGTACTATACGATTTGAACTTTTTCGGGAAGCTAGACCAATTAGTTTACTACGGGATGTGAAGAGAAATTTTTTCAAAAATTGCAATTGATCGGAATTGTAAAAAAAATACTAAAAGTTGCATTTTACAATTTTTTTATTTGGGCCCATATTGAAAATTTAAAAAATACGTTTTGTAAATCTGTGTCAATTAAATATATTCTGAAAATTTCGTCAAAATCGGTCGACGTTGCAATGAGCTACAAACGTTTAAAAATGGTAAAATTTGCAGATCTTCACGATTTTCGACGACCGATTTTGATGAAACTTTTACAGTGCATATAATTTACACAGATCTACAAAACGTACTTTTTTAAATTTCCAATATAGACCCATATAAAAAAATTGTAAAATGCAACTTTTAGTATTTTTTTTACAATTCCGATCAATTGGAATTTTAGAAGAAAAAATTTTCGCATCCTTTAGTAAACTAATTGGTCCAACATCTTTAAAAAATCGTCCTTTGGACGAATTTGAAAAGAGTTGTGCGATTTTCAAGAGTGTCCATTTAATATTGTCCCCAACTGTAAATGTTAATCTATTTTCTTCGATATGTATTTGTGTGTGAAAAGTGTACAGCTAAATACCAAATACGGATAAGATAGAATTTTGATATTTGCCTTTTCAGTAAAGTGATTATAAATTGAACTTTTCAGGATATTTGCAATCTGATGACTTCTTTTTAAAGTATGCACTTTAAACAAATTTCTATTGAGCTAACGTGAGCATCTATCTCGTAAATTAAATTCTCTATTCGATAAAAATTACTAGATGATATTACGTAATATATACAAGAATCTATCAGATACGTGAAATTAATATGACATGTGAAAGTTGTGATCGACATGGCGTCAGAGGATAAAAATGCGGTGGAATGAGAAAGTGATCTCCTACAGTACCTAAATCGACGTAGATGGCATTTATTAATTGTGTTTTTAAACTTCTGCGTGTTTTACTCGTTTCGGGCAGGCTGTAGAAAAGACCGGTTAACCTTAATTCCATAATTACGATAACATCAACCAAACTTATCGGCACAGCAGCACATACAATTAGGAGCATAACTGATCGCACACATTTTAAATAAGAATAACTTTTTTATGAATCGAGAAAAAGGACTTCAATTTCTCTGTAAGGCTACAAGAATTAGTTCAGTAAATGACGTCTAATAAAAATGTTGAAAATATAATAGTAAAAATATAATAGTAAAAATTGATTTTTACAACTTTTTTAGCTGGGCCAATAATGAAAATTTTAAAGATATGTTTTCTAAACTCGTATAAATTATACGGCGTCTTAGAATTATTTCAATCGAAATATCTCCTAAACGACTAATGTTTCAACATAAATAGGTTAATACTTTCTTATAAAAATGTCCAACTGCATCGAATGATGTGTTAAAAAGTATATAATTCCATTAAAAAAAAAACGAAGTTGACCTTCGTATGACCTTAACGCGTTCACCCACGAATAAACTAATAATACCAAATTATGCCACACTCGGTACCATTCAATTCTTATCTGAAACATTTTTCGATAGGACTAACAGGACACGCATGTAATATTATAGATTTTGATGTGCAGAATTCGAATTAATAGCACTGTGCAACAAATTTCAACATTTTTATGTTTTCAAATTACTGTTGGGTGGATCTTATAGAGATTTTTGCACTGATTCGGAATCTGCCCGTAATTTTTCTCCTACGCGCACAGGTTTTGAGAAACATGTCTTTTAAAAAAATCTTATTTTTCAACATTAAACAAATATTGTGATGTTATTATAAAAGATATTGCATTGTTTTTTACAGCAAACGATTTTGTAGACTTTTCCGAATACAGTGGTATTCGATACTAATACATTATGATTGTTTAAACATGTTTAAACGATCATTAAAGACGGAGAGACACCACTTTGGCACCTATTTTTGAGTATATTTTTTAATTTATCTCAAAAAATAAGGGTTTAGCGGAAAATCGAACTATAATAATCGAACGGTCGACACGGTAGACGCAATCATAAAAAAATAATGTCGATATGCGATCGCTTTAGACAGATCACACATCATTACATGATGTAAACGTTATATCACTGTATAACATAGCGTTTTAATAAGGCAAAAAACGCGAGGCAAACTTTTTTTTTCAAAATTAGTGAATTTTGACCGCGGATATCTCGGAAACTATGCGAAATATCGAAAAACTGAATGAAATCAATCTTGTGGAACATTTTATCAGCTTTAATTTTGTATAGAGTAGTCCTATCGCTAGGATGCATAGTTTCCGAGATATAAGTAAAAAACGGAAAAAGGGTCTAACTAGTCCGAACAAAGTCCGTAAGTCAGTAATTGTGTTCCTTCCATTTCCCTCTACAACTTTTCGTTGACTGAACTACCAGTGCAACGTGCATTCACCCGTATCGTTGTATGCTTGCCTGACTATATTTTGTATGCTGCATACTGTATGCTGTCTGTTGTATGTTATATGCTGTATAGTGTATAGTGTGTGTTGTATGTTATATGCTGTATACTGTATACTGCACGTTGCATGCTGCATACTGCATACTGCATGCTGTATGCTGCACGCTGCACGCTGCATGTTGCATGTCGTTGCCTTGGCCTTTAACGATTCCTGGAACGATCTCGTGGCTTCGATCTATCGATTCGACTCCGATCCCCGCGATACGCGTCGCTATCTGCTCACCGAACCTGTCGCGAATTGCTGCTCGCACGGCCTCCTAACTCACTCCTAGTCGTTTGTAAACAATGCCAACTTGGGATTATTACCTCGGCCAATGGAAAATGAAATCTCTGTGATCTTTTGGGGTAGATACTACTATGTACTCGTGTTACGTCGTAGCGGGCATGGAAACGGGTGTGTGTACAGTACAAAGTAGTGTCGTATACTGTATACTGTATACCGAACATAAAACCGGATCGATCGTACAGAAAGTCGGTATATCTACTTCATTCGAATATATTTTCAATTGACAATTAATTTCAACGGTTGTTAGAACACACTATCGAATCGAGACAATAATTAAACAGATTGAAACGGTTCATCTCTTTCGCATCAGTATATTTCATTCTCCACATAATTGCTTTATAATCAATTAAAATACACTAGGTTTGGAAAGAGGAGTGGGAGAATTAAATTAAAATGAACAGTATGGAAGTAGTGAAGGACATGGAGGGTAAGGAGGGAAAAGGATAAAATGTAGAGGGGATTAAATTAAGAAGGATTGTATATCGGGGGGGGTAGGTATACAATGTAAATAATAGATTAAGATAGGGAGAAGAAAATGTAAAGGTTTAAAGAATCGAGAAAGGCATATATTTATGATTAAAGATTATTATATACACTAGTTTTTTAATTACAATTAATACAATATCGTTACTCTCGTTTTCTTATGCCCCTAGTGTAAAATTCTTTCGGTTGCTGTCGGAGCCACTTTTGCACCTGAATCTTGACTTCTTCGTTGGAGCCGAATTTTTTGCCGCGTAGAGCCTCCTTAAGGAGACCAAACATGTCAAAATACGAAGAGACAAGATCTGGATTATAAGGAGGGCGTGAAAGAATCTCCCAGCCCAGTTTTCGAATGCATTCTTGAGTTTTCTGTGCCGTATGCGGTAGTGCATTATCGTGAAGCCAAATCCCTTTTTTGTCAAAAGTCCACGACGTTTAGTGCGAATAGCAGGCTTTACTTTGTTTTCCAGTATATCACTGTAATATTGGCTGTCGATTGTTCTTTGGTCTTCAAGAAAATCGCTTAAAATAGGGCCTCGCGAATCCCAGAAAAGGGTAAGCATCGCTTTACCTGCTGATGGCTGCGTCTTGATTTTTTCCGCGTTGAGGAATTTGTGTGTTTCCACTCGAGGCTTCGTCTCTTTGACTCCGCCCTAAAACGGTGAATCCACGTATCATCGCACGTTACAATTCTTTCAAAAAAAGTTTCTTTCTCAGTCAAACATCGGGCTTTCAACTGTTCACAGATTTGAAGCCTTTGTACCCGTCTCGCGCAAGTTTTCTTGTATTGCAGTTAATTGTGAATGAATGTTGTGGGCAGTTGTTTCGGATTACCTCTTCAATACGAAATTCAAGGGAGGAAGTTGAAACTTCGACCGGTCGTCCACTTCGCTGCGCATCATCGACACTTTCGCGGCCATTTTTAAACTATTCTACCCACTTGTAAATGTTTGAACGGTTTAAACCAGGGTGTGTAAGCTGGCGTGTTAAAAATGAAACACGAATTTCAGCGCTCTCTGTGTCCCAGGGACAAACTAATGACAGTATATATAGATATAAACGCTAACTCATGCACTTATACACAGATACTCGCGTGACTCACACAACTCTATACACCGTAGCTATATTACTTTAATGTACACGCGTACAATTAAACGTTCAAATGGAAAGGATAGAAAAGGATAGAATAGAAATTTATACAGCTACAATTAAAATTAAATGTTTATTACATACTTATTTTTTTTCACATTCACATTTTTGTTCAGCCGCATCCAGCAGTGACGATACTGCACAATTACTCGATACGACTAAACCAGACTAAATACAACTCGACACGACAACATAAAACAGTACAATATTGAAATTCACTGCACAACAATCACAACAATGAAATTGAATTGAATGCAGAATGGAGAAATAATGTATGAGTGTATGCTCAATGAGACAGCTATTCAGTTGGTTTAATCGCCACACATTGAGTACTTAAATAACGATTTGGATGTTTCGGGTAAAAAATCCGAACTCCTTCCCGCCAGAACCAAAGCGCAAGAGTGGGATCCGCAGCCTAACGTCAAGAGTGAGGTCACGCAGATCCCCCTGCACCCCACTGTCAAAATCTCTGCCATCTTTCGTTGGACGCATAATAGACACAATAGTCTACGATATCCTCAATGAAACAGCAATTCAGTGAGTTTAATCGCCACAAATTGTGTACTTAAATGACGATTTGGATGTTACCGGTCAAAAATCCGGACTCCTTCCCGCCAGAACCTAAGCGCAAGAGTGAGGTCTCGCAGATCCCCCTGCACCCCACTGTCAAAATCTCTGCCATCTTTCGATGGACAAATAATAGACACATTAGTCTTTTCGATATCCTCAATGAAACAGCTATTCACTTTGTTTAATTGCTACAAATTGAGTAGTTGAGTTTGGATGTTCCCGGTCAAAAATGACTCTGTCACAACACTCGGAGGGTTAACAGTACTGTTAAAATTCTTTTGGCCTCGATCTCCGTTATTTTGGTAGCAGTTTCTGCTACAAAACTCGAAAAAATGTAATGTATGAGTGTATGCTCAATGAGACAGCTGTTCAGTTGGTTTCATTGCCACAAATTAAGTACTTAAATGACGATATCGATGTTTCCGGTCAAAAATCCGAACTCCTTCCCGCCAGAACCTAAGCGCAAGTATGGGATCCGCAACCTAACGTCACGAGTGAGGTCTCGCAGATCTCCCTGCATCCCACTGTCGAAATCTCTGCCATCTTTCGATGGACAAATAATAGACACATTAGTCTTTTCGATATCCTCAATGAAACAGCTATTCACTTTGTTTAATTGCCACAAATTGAGTACTTAAATGACAGTTGGATGTTCCCGGTCAAAAATGACTTCGGCACAGCACACGGAGGTTTAACGTTACTGTTAAAAATCTTTTAGCCCCGATCTCCGGTATTTTGGTAGCAGTTTCTGCTACAAAACTTGAAAAAAATGTAAGATGTGCTAGAGACATATCTGTATGTGTTGTTTGCGTGATGCAAAGAAGGAAAGAAGCAATTGGAACAAAATCCGTCGTCGAAAGTTTCGAAAGTATCCGTGGAGACGTCTCTTGACAGAAAGAGAAAGAGAAAGAGAAAGAGCGAGAGGGAAAGAGTGAAAGAGAGAAAGAAAGAGATGTCTCATTACCGCGATTAAAGACAGGATATAGTAACAAAGGGAGGTAGAAAGAAAAAGGAAAAGTTAGCCAAGTGTCCAGCAGCAGCAGATGTACAGAGACGGTACGTACGCACGCATTATTATTGGAGTGCACAGGGAAAGACACGGGTGTACACGTGTTAAACAGAACCCCGCGCAGTCGTAGCCGTAGTCGGTTAGAGGTCTTTCTTTCACGGACTGGCATTCTTCTTTTTTCAATGTACGGTAAACAGTACAGAACAAATCGTGTACATTGGTTTGAGTACCGTTACCAGTTAAAAAGTATGCTGGCAACGCGACGTCGAGCTTTTGTTTTCAACGGGGTTCTAATGGAACGTTGCTTTTTCGGAATCCAGAAGTTTCGTCGGCGATCTCTTTGAGCAGCACCGTAATATGTACAGTGAACCACGAAAGTGTTTGAACGCGCTTTAGAACAGTATAACTTTTTTATGATCGTACCAAACGACTTGATTTTTTCTCAGCAATTAGAAGAATTGATTGACCAAATGACTTGCAAAAAAGATTTCGAAAAAACTGCAATTGCTAAGAATTACATGAGAAAGTAAAAGAGGCACCGTTCATAACATTTTTATTAGAGCCCGTAATGAAAATTTAAAGTATGCGTTTTATAGATTTACGAGGTGTTGCAATTAAATAACGAGACTGATGTGAGAAATGTGATTTAGCGTAAATAAAGTTACATTTAACTTTTATCCCCTTCAACATATTCTCTCCTCCCCTATCTATACATCGCTGTATACGTGTCTTCCATTGTTCAAAACAATGCTGTAGGTCATCAGCTGTCAGCCTATTCAACAACTCTGCAGTTTTTGTTTTTACATGTTCAACAGACTGAAATTGTGTTCCCTCCGTTGCACTTTTGACTTTTGGGAACAGGTAGAAGTCATATAGTGCGAGATCTGGCGAATACCGAGGATGATCAAGCACAGGAATGCGTTTACACTTGACAGCATGGGACACCCTGTATCGATCGAACAGAATACAGTACACCTTTTTGTTTACCACGGTGTGCCGTGTGTGTTCCTTTCATTGTCAGATGAGAACGAGAAGAGGAGAAGAATCCATGAGATGAGAGTGTGGCAACTAATAAGAAAATGCCGTGCTGAAAATGTCA
Organism: Lasioglossum figueresi; assembly: GCA_028455805.1. Taxonomy (NCBI): domain Eukaryota; kingdom Metazoa; phylum Arthropoda; class Insecta; order Hymenoptera; family Halictidae; genus Lasioglossum; species Lasioglossum figueresi. Next base: position 1,290,325 of record CM052199.1, on the reverse strand, counting down.
CACGCCGAAGAAAGTGACGTCACGCCGCGCCGCAACCATAACCCGTTTGTGACCATTTTCACATTTCTGTTATTACGTCACAACATTATTGAAAAAGTGAAGAAACAACTTGTTTAATTTATATTTCTCGAATATTTTCAATATACGCATTCAATAACAATTATAGCTTTATATCGATCGTATTTGTTGTTAATATTACATTATTAATGCTCTCGGCGCAAAGGTGCGATCATTCGTTACTTGATTTACAAAGCAATTTTGCAAACTACTAAAGTAATTCAAGGTAAAGTAATTCTGGGTTTCCTAGAATTGCGTCTGTAATAAATTTTTCTTTTTATTAATTAAGAATATTTTAAAACTTAGGAATACATAAGAAAAATATAGTTGTAATTTATGCTGGTAAGAAAACTACTCGCTAGCTTCGTGATGAAAATTAATAAATTCGGTCTGATAATGTAATACATGTTGAACACATGCCGGTTATCGAGACACTGAGGTAAACAGTAAGCTGATGAAATGTTCCACAAGATTGATTTCATTCAGTTTTTCGGTATTTCGCATAGTTTCCGAGATATCCGCGCTCATAATTCACTAATTTTGAACAAAAAATGTTTGTCTCGCGTTTTTCGCTTTATTAAAACGCTATGTTATACAGTGATATAACGTTTATATCATATCCGGTATTGTATTTTGCACCGGGGTTAGAAATTTGTTGGTGGTTAGCTTCCACCCATACATCTGAGGAGGCAGCTCATGTCCGAAACACATCTGAACTTGGTGATATGTCCTCAGAGAATGTTGTCAGAGATGTCCGGTTTGATATTGGCTACCGATTTAACAAAGGATTGGTAACGGTAACCGTCTACAATGAGGACGGTGCGCATACTCCAACATCCCCCACTAAGTCCGTAGACTAGTCACGTGTTAATCTGGCCATCGGAGAGGGGGTAAACTGTATTCCCCTCGATTTCCTCGATCTGGCGACTCTGATTTTGAAAATTTTTTTCTTCAAAATTAGTGAATTTTTATCGCGGATCTCTCGGAAACTATACGAGATAGTGAAAAACTGAGTGGAATCAATCTTGTGGAAAATTTTGTCAGCTTTAATTTTATATACAGTGGTCTTATCAGTAGGACGCATAGTTTCCGAGATATAAGCGAAAATCCGAAAAAGGGACTTTCTACGTGCTCCCATGCACCCCGCTCACCTCCTAGGAGTGGGGACTTTTAGTATGTTTACCTCGTAACTAGTCCGAACAAAATTCCAAAGCCAAAAATGGTGTTCCTTCCATTTCTCTCTACACCCCTCTTTTAAGCATTCATCGACTGGACTAATGGGTGCCACAAAATTTGGAGATTAGCAAATAGAGAAATGGATCTTAAAAACCTACGTCCAACCGTGAAACATGGGGGTGGATCGATAATGGTATGGGGGTGTATGGGAGCCAACGATGTTGGAAATCTCGTTATTATCGAAGGAATATTAGATAAATATAAATATCTGCAAATATTAAAAGATAATTTGAAACGAAGTGCGTAAAAATTAGGGGTAGCAGAGAATTTTCATTTTCAACAGGACAATGACCCGAAACGTACTATGCACGTATCGTTAAACAATGGTTCATATACAATGTACCTCACGTTTTAGAAACACCCTCACAAAGTCCGGACATCAACCCCATAGAACACTTATGGGCAGAAATCGGCAGACAACTTTGTAAATATAATGATAATTCCAAGGAAGCATTAAAAACCAAAATGTTTGAGGTTTGGAACAGTATAAAGAAAGATATTACTAATAAGTTAATAAGTAAGTAAAGTAATAAGTGCTCACGGTGGTCCGACAAAATATTAAAACACTGTAATTTGTTTAAAATGTATACCGTTATTTAGTCGTTCGAATACTTTAGTGGTGTTTGTTTAGCCGATGTTACTAGGATATGGTTTATAAGTGTTTGTTTTTGTTATCAAAGAGACTTTAAATTTAACATGTATAATCGTGATACTTATACGTTACTATAGAAATAAAATTGTTTTGTAATTCGTAATTCGTAATGTGACTCATACTTTTTTAAGCGTGAAACTTTGTATTTCAAAGCGTTCGAATACTTTCGTGACTCACCGTACATATACTTATCTGTTACTAAGTAATCTTTAATTTTTGTTTTAACTATCGAAGGCTACCTTTTCGAGATCTCTCATTCACTGGTTCGGATAATTGACGCTCTAGTGTATTTTATATCAAACTCTTGAGTTCTCATTCTTTGTTAACGAATCTCCGAATTTACAAAATTCTCAAGATATTTAATTTTATAACGAACATTGTTGTCTTCTAATAACTAACAATTAAAAGTAACAGTTAAATTTTATTTAGACTTTGTGCTCTACTAGAGCTATCTATACACTCATTTCTTATGAAATAATTTGTATTATTTCAATAATTGTGAAATAAAAAATCTAGAAACGGACATTTTGACCGGTGATGATAGGCTTAATGTTAAGAGAAGAAATATATAAATCGGTAATGCTTGTGGGAGGAACTAACTGCGCAGCGGTATAACGATGACCGTGGTACATGCAAACAATTATGGGATTTGGGAAATATCCATGAATGGTGAAAATACTTGAGCCGCTTATTCACGCCGAGCGGAGCGGCGAACGGACCTGGAAACCTCGCTAGGGCAGCGCGGAAAGTATACTATAGTATAGTAAATTTCGGAAATTGTCACTCCGATACTAATTGTAAGTAAGTAGCGTTTAATTCTTAGTAGGTAAGAAACGATAAGAGGATATTAAAATGCCTGCATTTAAATACGGTCACGTAATATCTTTTCGGTAATAGGCAAATCTGTATGAACAGCTTAAATGCGTTCTGGGGAAAATCAAGCTCATAAAATTTCCTTTTCTAGTCGCTTTGTCATTAGGAACCTTTGACAGGATTTTCAGGGAACTTTCTTCTGCGAATTTTGAAAGTAGGCGTCATTAGTTTTCTGCTTGCGTTAGAAAAGAATCCTTTCCTTCCTTCCTGTGTTCGGGTTACCTACTTATGAAAGTAACGGGTAAGTCTAACAGAAATGAAACTTTTTCACTCTCACAACACACAGTTTAAATATCACAGACAAAGTAATTGAAATAAATAATTTCTTAAAACTTGGAGGAATGACATTCAATTTTCTGTTAAAATGATTGAATTAAATATTTACTTATTTCTTACATATTTCTGACAGAAAGGGAACTTGTGTTGTTACACAATTAAAAACTAATTTGCCAATTGTACATTATAATGCAGATTTAAAAGAACGAACAACTTAAACGTTTAATAATGTATGTTTAATTATATTTCTGTTTCATTCTCACAACACACAGTTTTAATATCAGAGACAAAGTAATTGAAATAAATAATTTCTCAAAACTTGGAGGAATACGACATTAAATTTCTGTTAAAACGATTGAATTTAAAAATTATTTATTTCTTACATATTGCTGACAGAAAGAGAACTTGTGTTGTTACACAATTATAAACTAATTTGCCAATTGTACATTGTAATGCAGATTTAAAAGAACAAACAACTTAGACGTTTAATAATGTATGTTTAATTATTTCTGTTTCATTCTCACAACACACAGTTTAAACGTCAAAGACAAAGTACAACGTGGTTCCATATAATTGAAATAAATAATTTATATATAAATTTTATATTTGGAAATTGTCGGCCTGTTTAAAATTGAAAAGTGCTAGGCAATGGTTTCGCAAGAAAATTATCGAATATAAATGAATTGAAAACTGTCATTCCAACAGAATGGGAAAATTTAGTTCAAACGAAAATGAAAGAATTGTACAATTCTTTACCTAAAAGAATGGTGGAAGTCATTGAGAACAAATGAGGTTCCACACATTTTTAGAAACATATAGTTTGGTGTACATATTATTATAAGAAATATTTGTATTTTTGTATCATGAAACATCCAGTTGTGTCGTATGAAATATATATCTCTATTTTTCAAGTGTGCTATCATTTTGTCCGTGTCGGATTATGTGCTTCCCCTCCAACTAAGAGAACTCATTGAACTAAAGTCAATCTATGTTCTGTTTACATATTCGCAGAAGATACGAGTATGTTTTACAAACTACGCAGAGTTTCTACGCTAGCATAATCTTAACACGGTGCTATCTTTTTGTCTGGGAGTGTACATATTGTATATATTGGGTTGGCAAGAAAGTACTTTCAGTATAGTGAGGTGAAATAAAAATTTCTTTAAGCAGCGAACTTTATAACCGATAAAATATTTTCCATTTCGTTCGACGATCTTTTGCCATCTTTCTGGTAGCTCAATAAAGTTAATAGCTATTTTTCATAAAGCTGCGACAGCTACATATTGAATAACAAAATTGGGTTTCATTTCACCTGAAAATACCGAAATTACTTTCTTGCCAACCCAATATATCGCATCTCGAAATTGCTGAAAGCATGCATTTCTTGGCTCCTTTAAGTTTTCTTACTAAAACTTCAACTATATGTTAAGCGATATTTTTAATATAATATTTCTTAAATACTTACACTATAAAATTATCATGTTGTGCTTGTTAAGTCCTATAGAGAATTCGAAGCGATTACGGTGATCGTGTAATAATCGTCACACATCACCCACCTACCATTTGGTACTTAATGGTATAAGAGTCGGGCGGCGTCCACTTAGGGACTTAGGGCTTAGGGGGTGTCGGTTTTTCCCATAACATACGGGTCTATGAGGGTCTCTTCGTAGTGGAACCCTAATACAACCAAGGGTTAATGTTTTTAACCCCAAACAGATTCTCACGCAGCTAAATATATAACGACCGATGGGAGTCAGTTATCGTTATGCTGGCCGAACTACTTGTATACGTATCAGTCTGGTATATGCGGGTTCTTTGTAAAATAAGCGAGTTCTATGAACGTATTGAAATCTCCATTTCCATTGTTAATCATGCCTCCGTATTGATCTTGTGAATGAAGAGGAATCATTCGTGCTACGCATCGCGTACAGTTCTTTCAGTCGGACTATACACATCGAATCAGAGTGAATGATTATTATTTAAAATGGGATTAAAATACAGAGTGAAAAAGAACAAACTCCCAGAAACAGAAATATTATTTTACAATTATATCAACCAGAATAATGTGACATTGTCCAACTACAGTGAACCTCGAAAGTATTGGGTTGTAACATAAGTCCGTAGGGTTTTTTTACTAATCCATTTTATATTGAGTATTATAACAATTATAACAATAGATTAATCAATTACGTGTTCTCCGTCATTGTTTATGACCTCCTCCCATCTCTCGACCAGTTTCTTGATGCCGTTTTGCCAAAAATTGCCGGGCCTAGACTCAAAGACATTGTTGAGCCAGTTTTTGAGGTCTTCTTTGTTGTCGAAAGCAACTCCCCTAATTTGGTTTGATAGCGAGCGGAAAAGGTGATAATCGGTTGGCGCAAGATCCAAAGAGTACGACGGATGCGGGAGAACCTCCCAATCCAGTTCTTGGAGGGCGGTTTTGACGATACTTGCAGTGTGAGGTCGCGTGTTGTCACGGAGCAAGATGATTTGTTCCCTTTCTACCGTGTCTTTTCTGCAGGATAGCCTCGTTTACTCGTAGCAACTGGGCTATATAGAGATTGTTGTCGACCTTCTTGTTGTTTTCTAGCATTTCCCAGTGCACTATACCCTCCCAATCCCACCAAACGCAGATCATACTCTTCTCAGGATGGAGGTCTTGCTTAATTCTAGGCTTTGGCTTTTCTTTCATGGCCGCCCACTCCTTCCTCTTCTTCGTATTGACATAGAGGCACCACTTCTCGTCTCCCGTGACGATTTTATAGAGGAACCGATCCTTGTGGCCCCGTGTCGCGCGATGGCAGGCGAGATTCGAGGCAGCGATGATCAGACGCTTTCCTTTTTTCTCTGCGCTGAGTTCGTGTGGCATCCAAGCTCCAAGTTTTAAGCAAATCTCATTGTTTGAAGGTGGCGAGAGATTGTCATAGCAGTACTGCCCATCTTCTTGGCCAGCTCCCTGCATGTCTGACGGCCGTCCTCCTTCAAAAGTGTCTTAAGACGGTCATCGTCGAACTTGGAAGGTCGACCGGAGCGTGGTGTCTTCCAGGCAAAAATTGCCATTTTTGAAATTGGCAAACCATTTCTGCGCAGTAGATTCTCCTATGACGCCCTCTTCATACACGGCGCAGATATTTCGATCTGCCTCGGTGGCGTTCTGGCATTGATGAAAAGCGAAAAACACTAGATGTCGAAAATGGTGATTTTTGCCGCCTGGAAATTCCACATTTTAGGTTATGTTATACTACTCAAGACTACGTTATTCAAGAGAACGATTGGAACACGCTTGTAGAGCGGAGAAAGCACTTTAAAATGGTGTACACATTTTTTTTTAAAAAGTAGACAAATTGATTCAGAACAAAAGCGAAAATAAAACCTCTACGAACTTTTATGTTACCATCCAATATTTGTGCACACTTTAAAGCAGTATAACTTTTTTGATAATCGCACCAGCCGACCTGACTTTTATTGAGCAATTAGAAGAATTGATTTACCAAATGACTTGCAAAACAGATTTTGAAAAAATTGCAATTGCTAAGAATTACATGAGAAAGTAAAAGAGGCGCCGTTTATAACATTTTTATTAGAGCCCGTAATGAAAATTTAAAATATGCGTTTTGTAGATGTACAAGGTGTGGCAATTAAATAACGAGACTGGTGTGAGAAATGTGATTTAGCGCAAATAAAATTACATTTAACTTTGATCCCCTTCAACATATTCTCCTCCCTTATCTATACGTCGCTGTATACGTGTCATCCATTGTTTAAAACAATGCTGTAGGTCATCAGCTGTCAGCCTCTTCAACAACTCTGCCGTTTTTGTTCTTACATGTTCAACAGACTGAAAATGTGTTCCCTCCATTGTACTTTTGACTTTTAGGAACAGGTAGAAGTCACACGGTGCGAGATCTGTCGAATACAGAGGATGATCAAGCACAGGAATGCGTTTATCCGCTAAAAACTGCTTCACAGATAGGGCATTGTGGGCTAGTGCGTCGTGCTGGTGCAGAATCCATGAGTCGTTCTTCCACAAATCCGGTCTTTACTTCCTTACTCTTTCCCTCGGCTTGATTAGGACTTCTTTGTAGTATTTCTGATTAACGGTTTGACCTTCAGGCACCCAGTCAGTCATGATAACACCCTTGATATCGAAAAAAAACGATCAGCATTGCCTTCAATTTCGACTTGCTCATTCGCGCTTTTTTCATTCTTGGCGATCCGGACGTCTTCCAGTGCATGGATTGACGCTTTGTTTCTGGGTCGTACCGGAAAATCCAGTACGAAATCTTTTTAATTTTACAAGGAATTTGAGGATAATTCGCTGCTCGACTTTAACGTCAACCATGATCGCGGCACTGCAACGCAACAGTGACCTCTACAATTAACGCTAGACAAGAAACAAAAGCAGACAGATAGACTAAACTACGAATCATTGCTCTGGAAGCATCAAAATCAACGACCTACTAATGACAACCTCGCCCGATGCTGTCGCGTGGTGGAAAGTGCCCAGTCACGTTATTTAATTGCCACACCTCGTATGTTAGTTATACACATGCTGACAATTTCATCGAAATCGGTTGACGCAGAAGAAAAACGACAAGCATCGAAAGATGTAGGAATCTGTGGATTTTGAGCAGAAACTGACCGAAAGTCGCGAAAAACTATGATTTTCACCACATTTTATCAATCTTGTAAATTGTAATTTTTTGGAAAATCTTTTTTCCAGATCATTTAGTAAACCAATGCTTCTATTTACGTACAAACCATCGTTTGGTACAACTATGCAAAATTTATACTGTTTTAAAGTTTGTTCAAATACTTTCGTGGCTCACTGTATATCATGTTATTTTCTTGCGTTTGTTATCACTACAGCTTTATAAGGTTTAAACATACGTATATTACCGATATGAAAGGCTTTCTATATACAGGTCATTTGAAATTTCGAATAACGACGATTTTTCTATTGTCACAAGTCAATGTGTTGCATTGTTACGAAACATTGAGATTGACGTATAATCGAATGCTAACAATGCACAGACGGTGGTTATTTACAATCTACGGCTTACATCGCTCATGAATAGACGCTCAATTTCATTCATGCGACTCTTCTCGGTATTCCATCGCATCGCATCCCATCGGTAGGTTACGTTCCTCTATCCGATAGAGTCTATCGGATCAGGGTGTATTGAGTGTCGCAACTAATAGTTACACATCGCCTTTAAAATATTTACATAACGTTCGGTTATCAGTTATATGCATGAATGCACCGCTGTTTCAAGATATTCGGTCGCTATTTCGACTGCTACTTTTATTAGGTTGTTGCGTATGAAATGTCCAATTTTATGATGCTACTCTTATGAAACGAATCGATCGAAAAATGCTGTTACAGTCTATAGTTTTATTAAATAAAACTTTCAGGTGCAATCCTTAACACTAAACGCACCACGACCGGTCAAATAACCGGTTCTAGATTTTTTTATTTCACAATGAATGAAATTGTAAATATGATTTCATAAGAAATGATTTAATAAATGTCTGCGTTACTTTCTTTTCTTAAATTGTGCCAGTTCTATGCCAGTATCGACAGCAACGATAGGCGGCAGCACCGTCGTCTGTCCATTGCTTCTCGCGACTCCGCGACATGCTGCCGAATAATGAGAATTACGCGTCGCAAACGTAAAAGTAGGACTTTTGAGGCAAATAGCCCCCTAAATTGTTCTTTCATCTAGCGATTTTCACTACTAAGAAACCCCGTCTTTCCATTATTAACAAATCAGGAGTGGAATCCCGGACCATTGCAATACCCGCATACGTATACGTGGTCTAGCGGTGTGTGAGTGTACTGTGGTGACTGTGCGCAGTCACGCGCGAGTGTCGTCTGCCTAGGAGACGCAGTCCTTAATGATTTGGGCTGCATTCAGAGCCAATAAAAAAACACCAATCTGTCGAATTAATCGTAAAATGAATTCGACACAATAAACGGAGCTGTTGGAGATGGTCTTGATACCATTTACAGAAGGAATTGAAACCGACAACTTCATTTTTCAGCACGATAATGCCTCAATTCATGCATCAAGAAAAAACAAAGGAGTGGTTACATGACAAAAATATGAGAATTTTTACATGGCCAGCTTGTTCGCCAGATTTAAACCCACTTGAGAACCTTTGGGAAGTACTTGCAAGAAAAGTATACGGCAATTGTAAACAGTACAGCTCTGTTTCTGAGTTATGGATTGCGGTGAACGAAGCGCGGACATCCATCGAAGCAGAAACTCTTCGTACTTTGATTTAGTCAATGCCTAATCAAATAAAAGACATTAAAAACAAGTTTTATATGATGATAGTAAAAGGTATTTCTGATGAAATTGAATGTGATTTCTACTTTTCTTGCTTCTTTTTTTAAATACCCTGAATTACCCCGTACTACTTATATTATTGATATGCGGTTCGTTGATAAACAATATAGACGTACAATGTCACTTGCCAACTTATACTCACAAATGTATTGAATACGGAACATTATTTTCAGCAAAAATATTTAAAGTTAAGGAAATGAATGAAAATAAATCGAATATTTCAAGTTGAGAGACATTTTCAATATTCTTAAAATAAAATAGTATTTTCAAATACTATTGTAAAACCTGGTTGCATAACCTAAATAAATATTTTAGAATAAATTGGGTTATTTCCTATTTTCTATTTAGAATACAATTTCACCCAACTCTGTTTCCAATCTACGATTGTTTTTGTAAATATTTCTACAATTGAATACATAATGCATTCTGCTGTTTATTTTACACATTGCACAACTGAAACAAGGATTAACACATAAATATGTACGTATGTACTTACCCTAAAGATATCTGCCAGTGAATTGTGATGATGATTATGCGAAAGAATTAATTAAATAAATTTCAAGTATACTTACATCTCCATAAAATTTTATAACTGTTAGATAACTGTCACGAATTTCACTTTTTATATCAACTCATCTGAAACACTCCGATTTACTCACGTAACGTTTCTCCTGTCAACTGTTTTTGTATTTGTAGATTGTAGATGACTTTAATCCAACAGCTGTTTCCCATTTTTTAAACTACATATATGTATTTAGATATCATTCAGCACATTTATGTAGTATGCAAACACAGATGGTGGATCACACTTCGAACACACCATTTTTTTCCTCCATCGTGTTTTTTGTATACCTTACCATTTACCACATTTATGAGAAAAATTCATAAACGATTGGTATACGTATGTATATCAATAAATTGTTTCTCTCATGCTTACGTACAGTTTCTTACAGTTGCTTACAACGTTTCTGTTGTCTTTAACAAGGATTTTCATTCAATAATTGCACTAATTCCTCGTCCTGCACTTTTCTCGGCATTCCACTGCGTTCTCCATCACTGAGAACAAAATTTCCTATACGAAAACTTTGGAACAACTTTCTGCTCTTTTTCATGTTTTATACGTTACAGAACTTTCATCTAATGCGGAACAAATAATTTTCGTAGCCTCAGCAGCATTTTTGTTTGACTCAAATGCAAAAAGGATACAGTGTCGAATGTGCTGTTTCTTACGCCATGGTGCACAGTGTTGTTTTTTGAGGTTATGTACCGATTAGCGTAAATTTATGTAGCGCAATTAGTAGGGTAAGGTTGATGCTTTGAAACACCAAAGAGCGGCGGGAGAAAATTTCAATTTGAAATGCAATCACAATTGAATATATGTAAAGACACCGAACTTATTTGTACACCTGATATAAAGTAATGTATAGACTGCGGATCTTTGCGCATTTATAGTAAAATTGAGTAGGTGAAATACGAAATTGTTGGAAAATTTTAAAAATTGGATACGTCGATATATGATTTCTCCTCTATTAAAATCATTACGGGAAAAAATTACATTCAAATTTTCTATTTTTTGCAATCGATGCAGACAATTGTTATTTTGCATAGAGATCGGCAGCCAAGCAATGTAAAATTGTGAATTTTAGTGGGCCGTTAAAACTACTGTCAACAATTTTTTGAGAAAAAAACCATGTTTACAGAGGTGAAAAATTTCTGTATCATTATTCACAATATTGTTTACATTATTAAATATGTTGGTACCTAATCAATTACTACACATTCAAGTATTTTGTATAAGGTCTGGGTTAGGTTAAGGTTATTCTATTAATTTCATATCTATAAAAATCAAAAAATCATATAGAATGAAATTAATCTACGTCAGAAGAAATGTTTAATTTTCCAGTTAAAATATCTCCAACTGCAAAGGGTGAATACATTTCTTAGAAAATTTAAAAGATGTAAAATATTAAAAATGTTTTAGTGGTCCGTGAAAGCTGGTGTTAACAATATTTTATAGAAACAATCTTCATGAAAAGAGCCACGTTATTACGAGCTTCGACACTACCCCCAATAATTGCTATACCATTATTCACAATATTGTTTACAATATCAAATTTGTGGTATCTAATCAATTATTGAATCAATATTTCAAATCCATAAAATTTCGAAAATCACATACAATGGAATTAATCTAAGTCAGAAGAAATGCTTAATTTTCCAGTTAAAATTGCTCCAACTGCAAAGGGTGAATATATTTCTTTCAAAAAAGAAGAAATCTAAAATATCTAATTAATTTCATATCTATTTAAAGAAAAAAAATCATGTGGAATGAAATTATTCTAGGTCCGAAGAAATGTTTAATTTTCCATTTAAACTAGCTCCAACTGCAAAGGGTGAGCGTATCTCTTATAAAATATAAAGTAATTTAAACATGGAAAATGTTTGAACGGTCCGTGAAAGCTGGTGTTAACAATATATTGGAGAGACAATCCTCCTGAAAAGAGCCATGTTATTAGGGAGCCTGGAAACCACCCCAAGCGTACTTCCACCAATGAGAGAGATCGCGCCGGGGCGAAGAGGCTCGAAGTAATGGTTTGAAATTTTCGCGGACCAAGGGGTTGACGGTACCGGCATAAGAAGAGCAAGAGAGACAGACGTGTTGTACGATTGGCCGGACGACCCAGCGCGGTTGCCAAGTCCGCTGAGTTGACTCGGCGACGTGGTGGGGATTAGCTGGTTGGCGAGGAGCGATGTGATTGGCTGATCCCGCGGTGCCGCCTTTCGTGTCTCACGGAGCGTCGCGGCGCTCTGTGCCGTGCGGATACACGCATCCTCAGTATTCCTCAGTTCGCAATCGGAGTCCCTGCGAGCTGTATCTTCTCGTGAAGGAAAAGAAAGATCCAACGGGAGCTTTCAAATTTTCCCGTACAAGGGAGCCGCGCTTATTCTACAAAATACGAAAGAGTGCCGCCAAGTTTCTCTCGCACGTTGTACCTCTTAGTCGCCGGTCACCATACAATCGTCTTTCGTTTTCACGGTGATCCCGACGTGTCGACACGTGACTACCGCATTAGCAAAGAAGCTCGAAACCAAACGGAGTAACAACGAGGACAAACGTGTTTCTTCTATACGCATATTCTACGCGAGAGAAAGAAAGAAAAACGAGAGATAGCGAGAGAGAGAAAGGAGATACACACGCATACTCGTTGATCGTTTCGAGTTGTTGTGTTTGATACCGTGAATCTGGTCTCCTCGCAAAGTTCAGAGAATTGAACGTCGGGTGTGCTTCCAATGTAAATCAACGACCGAATTATCACCGAGTGGCAGTTTTTGTGTTTCCCAAGAAGTTTTATATTCCGCGGTTTCCATTACTCACTGGTACAACGCCGCGCGGCACGGTCGCCCCCGAGATATCTCGATAAGGAAGAAATCTAGCCACGGCCGGATCGCGAGAAGATTACTCGTAGCTTATTCCAAGTGTATTTTTTTTTTCTGTGCGAAATTGCCAGGAACATGTCGACCGCCGTCATGAGCACACCAATGTTCGAGTGTAGCGAGCATCTCTTCAAGGTAAGACTTTTTCTTTCACCGCGTCGAATGATTTTGTTTCGACCTCTTTGTTTCTCGAAGCGTCTTTGTCGCATTTCTTTCTCTTTTTTTTTTAGTTTGTTTGTCGAACGTCGATATCGCGTCGAGAGTCGCAAGGAAAACTGCGACATTGTAAAGGGTCACGCGTATAGCCGCGATTAAATCAACAAAGGGTTTTTTCTCTTTCTAGCGAATCGAAAGATCCGTGAGTGTCGTTCTTGTCTGTTCGGTTCATCGATCAACGCGTCGTTTCTTCGCTATCTCCGGCAATCACTTTCGATTGAAAAATTACGATAATGCACGATACCGACGAGAATCGAGATAACACTATACGGTAAAACTGACCGATGAAGAAAAGATGGCTAGTCCAGCACATGGTAGCGTGAATTTTACACCGATGTACATATTCTCTGGTTGAATTCTCTTCGGTTGTAGCACTTGCTGGTACTCGGTGGTACCGTGGCGCAAACATTTCTGCAATAGTGTTGCTTCGTGTTCTGTTCGGTTTGCTCGAGCACGACCGTATCAAATCCAGCAAAAGTGACAATTGATCACCTACCGAGTACCGAGAGCGATTCAAATGTTCCACCTTACGTTTTCGTGCAATTTTTATTACAATGTGTGCTTGATAAAGAAGTTTATCGAAACAACTTCGCATTGTCGATAATTGTGAGACGAGAAATATAAAATCTGTCGGTTGACCGGCAGTGTTAGGTTTAATGCTAAGAGTAGGTGAATCTTCAAAGAGATGAAAACATTTTAAAAAATGTAAAAACACGAACACATATTTTTCAATCGATTAAAATTCTTTACGCAAGAAATAAATCTTCATTCGGCTTGATATCTGCACGCAAACGATGCACAAACATTTTATTTTGCATGAATATCCACCGTCTAGAGATTATCATTGTAACGAGCTAATCGTAATTCTTTATTCGAAGAAGTACAATTTTTCTCGATATTCTGGTTTACTTGTTTTATTACATCAAGCCAATACGTTAGGGGCACATTAATATTTTATATACATACTTGTGTATATTTGTGGTCGGCAGAAGTGAACGAGTCACGTCATTTTAGAATCGAAGAAATGTTTTCTCGCGAAACATCAGAGGTCGTGTTTATTATTGTTGTCGCCGTGCGTCAGACACAAATCGCGACGGTCCTTTGAGAAATTTGGAAAATCCTTGGATAGCGTCTGAGTGGTATAATACATAATCTGTTACGGTAACCGAGCATGTGTGTTCTCGATTTCGTGCGCGGCGAATCGATTGCCGGTTGTTCTGCGACCGATATTGTTATTATTTCGTACTCGACGATTCGCTCGAACTTGCGATGACCTGTTCGCCGCTACGAACTGAACCTCGTACCGTCCGACGTGTTTTCGTGTTTTTCCGTTGTGCGTCGTTTGATGCGCGCGCGCGCGCGCTCGCACTCATACTCGCAACAGCTCTCTTCTGAAATCCGCGGTCATGATTCTTTCGCGCGAAAAATATGCTGCGGTTTTATCGACACCGCAATACGGCCATCGCGTTTTCACACGTTCAACTCGAAAGTACGAGCACTCGAATATTCAGCGAATTGCGCATACGCCATCAAATATTATGCAGCGCTTTTATCCAGTATAAACATATGCACATATATCCAATAACATTTTCGGTATTTTACACAACATTCACAGTATTATGTAAAACGGTTACGTTAGTCAGTTATCAGTAGACAGCTGATCTTTATGCAAGATAAAGATTCAATGCATTAATTTTAGGAAGGGGGAGCCCCACGTAATAAATTGTTTCGTCATTTAATAATTTCAATACTTTTAAAACCTACCGGAAGCCTATTAAAAAGATTTTCAATTATTGTGCTGTATCAAAAGAAAACAGAAATTTTACTTTATATTGCAATTATTGAGGGCGACTTTTAGTTCACAATGAATTATGCAAGATAAAGATTCTATGCATTAATTTTAGGAAGGGGGAGCGACGTAATAAATTCTTTCGTCATTTAATAATTTTAACACTTTAC
Source organism: Lasioglossum figueresi (assembly GCA_028455805.1). Classification (NCBI taxonomy): domain Eukaryota; kingdom Metazoa; phylum Arthropoda; class Insecta; order Hymenoptera; family Halictidae; genus Lasioglossum; species Lasioglossum figueresi. The sequence goes on along the minus strand of CM052199.1, from coordinate 1,275,268 downwards.
TTACCGGAAGTCTGTTAATAGGATTTTTAATAATTGTGCTGTACCAATAGGAAGGATAGAAATTTTATTTTACATTACAATCTTAAATGAATTTATTAGATGACGTTATTGAGGGTGTTTTGTTAATTTGCAATCAAAATTGCTGTTGCTACTAAAATTCCATTAAAAATAGATTTTCCAAAATTTCGTAATGTATTAAAATAGTAAATTCGTGTTACTAATTTCTCTTAATCTTTATTCTATTTTAAATTGTGCCTACCCATTTTTGCCATAATTGCATAATATCCGCACTCTAGTTATAAGCGAAAACTATAAATAACTTTACACATGTGCGCAATCACTCGTACATTCGATTATGATTAATGTGTTTGCGTATCTATTATGAATTTTTGTATTGAATTATTTTGTTTCCGTAATTATTATGAAAATTAAATGTGAACACTAAATCTACCACCACCGACTGAAATGACCGGTTCCAGATTTTTTATTTTACAATTGTTGATATAATAATATTTCATAAGAAATTATTAGACTGCAGATCTTTATACAAAATAAACATTTTCTACCTGATTTGCAACAAACTGAAGTGAAACTGTAATTTATTTTCTTTCTTAATATGTTCAATAGGTTGAAAATAATATAACAGTATCTTTAAATTCTTGTAATGTTTTTTTACCGTTTTAAATCACACTTATTCATTTTTATCATAAATGCATAAAATTTGTTTGAATAAAATCAATCTTGTCATTTTAATAAGAGAACATTTACGTAGTTTTGATTTATTTTCTACATACTTTTATGCATTCTTACCACGCGCTTTTAGCAAAGAATATTGGAGCACATGATGTTGTACATAATACTCTGGTATTATATTTTGCACTCTGTAGAAAATGTTTTCGTACATTTTAATGAAACTGTTTTTTAAGCATAGTTCTAGTTCAAGCAGTCTAGTTTGAACGCGGAAGTTCTGTTACACTTCAGCATGATGTGACTCGCAATATTCCAGTTTATACGTGAATTCAACTAGTTTCTGTAAATGATGTTTGCACATATTTTTGTCAATGTATGCCGATATACCACAGTCTAACGCGAACGTGTTTTGGAAACTCGCGTCGAAATGTTTCTTCCGTTGTTCCATCTTAGATTACAGACTTTGTCGAGGCAACAACGTCAGAATATAATTGTCCCATACCTTGTGATATATTCTAATTTGAATACAAGTGCCTTTGTTATATGGCAAGAGAAAACCGGATAACAATTTTCTGTGTTCATCAGCTCGTTCGTTGTATTACATTTTTTCTGCATGGTAATGTTTATTAAAATTTCGAAGTGTTACAAGTACACCATGCAGATAGAGATAGGCAATAAAAATCAATTTTCTCAGGGATATCTAATCAAATTAAATATATTATTATATTAGAATATGCAATTTTTAAATTTTGTAAGTTAATTTTAAAAAAGCGGGACCATGTAAAATCTTATTTTCATTTGTAATAGCATTTGTAGATTCGAAATAAATAAAAATCGTACTAAATTTAATACATCAGCAATTTCTGAACATTTTTATAAGCCATAAATATATTAAGATCTCCGCAATTGTATCTACAATTCTACGATTTCTTGAAACATTCTGAAAACTGATACCTGATAAAGTTATTTTTTAATCCAATTATCCGGTATTTGTGAAACGTTTCCAATTTTTTCATATTTTTCTTGGAAACACGTTTCCATAAATTTCTACATATTCGTCCATTCAGAAGAAAAGCGACATAAGTCAAAGAAAGGAAATTTTACAGGAGAGCCATTTGAAGATAACCTAAAATTGCGAATTTTTAAATTGTATATAACCAGCTTAAAAATGTAAAATAATTTGTTATTATTTAGATACCGTGTTAATTGTCGTGTACATTAGTTATAAACTACACCACGATCGATATATTTATTATTACACTTGTTTTAGAAATATTTCGTCAAGTAACTACAATTTATTTATACTTGTTTAGAAATATATATGAGTTTTGTTACTTTTCTCGTGAACGAACGAGTTGCGATACAGTAATTTGTTTTACCAGTTTGAACGAAAATCTGTTGGAATTATATTTGTATCGGTTTGAAATGCGCGCGTTTTGTTTTTATTTGTTCTATGACTATCTGTGTACAGCGACACCTGTCGTCTTATAAATAACCGCTTTCTTCTTCTACATACTCTTTCTCCTTCTCTGGTTACTCGAAATGTACATGTTATGTTAAAATTACTATACACATAATGTCTTAGCGCAAGTTAAATTATATTTTATACGTAATATTCATAAATGAAAGCTTTCTACTACACTTCCAGTCAATAATCCCTAACAAACTCTTTAACCTCTTCAGGGATAAATTTTCTAAATTGAAAATGATTAAAATATTTTGTTCCACTTGGAATAATTTTCATTTAGAAACGAAAATGAACGTACAGAAAAATGTGTTGGTATTCCTGAATAGATTAGGAACATTTGATTTGTACATAGTTTGTTCCCGTTAAAAGTGAGATATAATTGAGTGGACATAAACTAAAAATACACTCTGAGGGTAAAACACTGAAATTTCGGGTAACGGCATCAAACGAGAAGCGTGTTGGAACACGTGGGTGCGCGTCCTCGAGTAAAAATATCTGAATCGTTCTATAAATTGTTTCCTCTGTGAATCGAGTCTCCATTCATTTATCCGTAGCCAAGTCTGATCGTAACTAAGTATACTTTGCTCGCGATTGTTCATATAGTAAACGATTATTCCAACTGCGGGACAGTTCTATAACTGCTCCCCTCGAATCGTTACGAGTTCGAAGCTATACTTACGCTTCGTAGACGAACGTAATTATTTCGTGGCGGTTGAACACGGTAAAACAACTTCGGGACCGAGACACACACGGACCCCATTGTTCTCGCTGGTCGCACCCGACGAATGCGAGACGTTCGAGTTTTATTGTGACTTTTTTTTTTCCTTTCTTTCCTTTTCAGCCACGCCAGCTCGTAACTTTCCTCGGCAATTTCACCTCGACGATTTCGAAACTCGTTCGATAGAGAAAGGCTTTCGACTTTCGTAGCCGATTACCATCTAAGGCGCTACTCGAAATTTGGACTTTGGATTCCACAGAATTTTCGTTCCCGATGTCTATTTACTTTACGAAAACCGTCATCGTCCATCGATCTGTCACATTTTTTCTTCGGGGAATTCTGTAAATAAAACTGTTTCACATTGACATTCACGCTTTGAGACGGTTGGTGTTGAATATTTATTGCGGGACTGCCTGATAATGCACTTTGGTTCAGTCTATTGTGACGTAAAAGAATTTTAATTAAATAAGGAATTTTTATTAATTAAGAATCGAGGTATTTTAATTTAATAAATAATTTCAATATATGAAATGTATTGTACAATACTCTAAATGTGGACGGGTACTCGCGTGACAAAACTAGAAAGGAACTAGAATCAGTTTTTTCCATATTTTAAATGAAGTAATATTAATATTAAATGAAGTAATGTTGCTTTAATTTGTATCTCTGATCGAACCATTGCGCCGATATCACTAACACATCTTGTTATTAACAACCTTACGATCGATAACAAAACACATTTTAAATGAAGTTGTTTAAATCAAGTACGTGACGTTTTGATCAACCACCTTTTACCATATTTTAGGTAAAACCATAATCCCGTCACTGTAGAACTTCTGTGATTTCTGGGTGAAAAACTTTGACACGTGATTTTCGCAGGGCTCGTTTGAAGTCAACTTCACACCATTAAGATGGAAGGATAGCCAACAGAAGGGAACTATGAAGGAACTAGAATCCGCTGGAATCTAACTAGATTTTGGGTCGAAACATGGGTTTCCGACCTTCGGTTGTTTGTTCTTATTTGTGCAAATTTTTGGCTGGGCGAGGGCTTGTTCTAAAGAGGAAGGTTAAGTGCACCGCGCTCAACTCACGATTTAACGAGATTATGTTTATATCTAATAGTAAGAGCATAAGAGCATAAAGAGCACCCGCAGATTCCAATATATTTCTCTAAAAGACTTTTCTCGTTAAAACACGAGTTGAGCGCGGTGCATTTAGCCTTACTCTATCAAATAAACCTTTGTGCAGCTCAAAGTATGCTTGTATAAGGATAAATAACCGAAGCCCGCGATCGAATTCACATAGCAGAGATTTCCAAATATTACGTTCATGAAGACACAGAGGTCCTTTCTGATGCAGAGCAAGTCTAGAGCCAATTTTAATTCAGCTAGTTATACGAGATGGCGCCTAGTCAGAACTGTCAACGTGAAATCATAACAACAAAAATATAAAGAGGCTTGAATCCACTCGGATCCATTAATAGCAATAAAGATATTAACCTTTTGCACTCTGAGCTATTTTATATCGAAAATTAAACATTTCTTCCAATCTAGTATAATTCCATTCTATATGATTCTTTTCATTTGATGGATATGAAATTAATATGGTACGTCGTACAATATTTAAAAGTTTTGTAATTGGTTAGATCCCAACATAGTTAAGAATGTAAACAATATTTTCAATAATGATACAGTAATTTTTAATGGTGACTCTGAGTCACCATTCGAGTGCTAAAGGTTAATACAAAAAAGAAAAAAATGTGGAATCATAGCAAAATTGAAGCGTTAGGCTGATACATATGTGTGTTTATCAGTGTTACCACAAAAAACTTGTTTTCTGCACAAAGGTTGGTAACACTGATGAATACACTAACCTCTGAAATTTACATGGGTATCCTTCCCCCTTGTTCTTGACTACAACGTTAACCATATACATATAATGTAAGCTCACACAATCGTTCACCATGCCGTTCCATACCGAAGTGACCTACGGGTCAACTCACTTATCTTCGCACACATACATACGCCTAAAGGCGGATCCACATGTCGAAGATGAAAAGGCATTATTCTCAACAGTAGGTTTTAAACACTGAAGAAATCGGTTGAACGAGAGTATTTTTTAACTCTTTGAAGCACACGATTTTAATACCTTGCTCTATGATTTATTTTACGGTTTCAGAAATTAGAAATTTTTTTGTAGATCGATATGTTTTACAACTATACGTTAACAAAACCAAAATAGAATTTCATCTCTGTTTAAAGGAAATTAATAACGTATTCATTAGATTCTGTTCAGAATTTTCATCACGAGTCTGACACGATATTGTAGAGCAAGGGGTTAATAGGATTTTCAATAATTGTGCCATACCGAAAGAAAGCATAGGAAGTTTCTTTTACATTGCAATCTTAAATGAAACTATTAGATGACGTTATCGAGGGTGACTCGTTAATTCACAATGAAAATTGCTGTTGCTATTGAAGGTTCCATTATATGTTCTCCAACAGTTGTGTATTAACAAAACCAAAATAGAATTTTATTTCGATTTAAAGGAAATTATTAACATACATTTTTATCAGAATCAATCTGTTCAAAATCTATTGTAAGGCATGGGGTTAAAGAAAATAAAAACCCAAATTGCACAGATTTCTTTTTAATATCAATATAACTTCAACTTTTCGAGGTAGGTTAAAATATATCCCACTATGCATAAAAAGCTAAGCAAATGGTGGGACAGTTTTTAACCCACCTAACCTCAAAGAGTTAAAGATACTTCTACTGTGTGACAACGTAGAAATTCTTGGATCTTCTTGGTAGCTTCCGAATTGCAGCTGATACTCGGTGGAAAAACTGACTGTAAAAAATGACTGTAAAAAATGACTTTTCTCATGTCGGTACTTAATGCATCTGTATTACTATATTACAATTACTAAATTATTTACCAAATTTATTTTTTGGGGTATGTATTATTGGAAAAATGGCCAGAACTTTGGGTAAACACGTTCTTGTTATGTTTATAAAATAATGTGAAATAGTTATTTCTACATCTCCGTAAACCTAGTATTAAGGGAGGAGGCTCCTTTTTCCAGGATTGCTAGGGTGCGGGATTCAAATTTCTCAATAATACAAAAGTGGGGGTTTTCAGTAGCCAAAAGCGTATAATAAAAAATCGATCTAGGGCGCTATCGCCCTCGAAAGTCTTATTTTTTCGTTTACAAGGCGTAATTTGCATTATTCGGAAGCTATTTTCATAGCTACATGCTGCCAAATAGTGCAAATTACGTCTCGTAAACGAAAAAATAGAACTTTTGAGGGCGACAGCGCCCTAGATCGATCTTTTATCTCGCGTTTTTGACTACTGAAAACCCCCATTTTTGTATTATCGAGAAATGAGAATGCGAATCGCGCACTCTTGCAGTTCTGGAAACGGATCTACCGCCTTAAATTGTTATTGGTAAATTGTTATTGGTTCAATTGTTAGTGTTAAATAATACCGGATGGAATGGCTGGCGGTAAAAAAGCATGTTCGACCATATTTTCGTTCAGAAGTGAGCAGCTCGCTCTGAACGAGCAACGTGTATCCAATATGTGGCAGTGTGAACAAAAAGCAGCGTCGCGTCGCTTCGCGTCGGTAGATGCGAGCCACAGGCAGGGATGGGTTCAAGTACCTCGCAAACAGGTTCGAGCTTTGATCGATTGAATTCGTATTCGAGCTCTCTATAAGTACTTCGAAATACAGAAATAATACTCCTAAGTATACTCGAACCTGTGTCAGACAGTTTCGAATCTTTTACAAGAACTTTGGTAAACGGAAATAATACTTGCAAGTATATTCGAATATTGGTCGAATAGATTCGAAACTTTTATGAATACCTACTATGCAGTTCTGATTTCCAAGAGTCGAGTACTGCTTGTAAAAGATTCGATTCCTTTCAACTTCGAAGTACTTGTAAGTATCTTTTCGAAACTTGTAAGTACTCATTCCAAGGTTCGATATCATTTTGTATAAAGTGAATGCTTTTCAAATATAATCATTGAAACATTATTGCTTTCAAGTAGTAATCGAAACCCATGAAATGAAACTTGGTTATTGAAATTGACTCGGATTCGTGAGTACATATCGAACTCGATCCCATCCCTGCTTGCAAGTATATTCGAATCTTGGTCGAACAGATACGAAACTTTTATGAATACCTACTATGCAGTTCTGATTTCCGAGAGTCGAGTACTACTTGTGAAAGATTCGATTCCTTTCAACTTCGAAGTACTTGTAAGTATCTTTTCGAAACTTGTAAGTACTCATTCCAAGGTTCGATATCATTTTGTATAAAGTGAATACTTTTCAATTATAATCATTGAAACATTATTGCTTTCAAGTAGCAATCGAAATCCATGAAATGAAACTTGGTTATTGAAATTGACTCGAATTCGTGAGTACATATCGAACTCGATCCCATCGCTAGCCACAGGCAACGTGCAGGAACCTGTTGCGTCGTCGCGTCGGATTTATGTTGGTTGGGACGAGAACCAACAGCGTGAAAGACCGTGAAGAAGGTTGGGCAGGGAAAACCCTGGGGTTAGGTAAAAGGGGAAGGTTGTTTGTATGTACGCAGCTCGCGCGGGAGAATAAGAAGGAGATAGACGATCTCGTGTGACCTATAAGGACAAGCGAAAAACAATGCCGTCGAGAAATAAATTGAGAGTAAAGTGGAAAAACGAAGGCGATCGGGAATACTGGTAGGAGGAAATAAAAAAAACGAAGGGATTTAAAGCGGAGAAGAGAAAAGAATAGAAGAACATTCTTTATTCTCAGTATGTATGCCGCGCAGCATTTATTGTCCATGTTCCCCCTGTACCGTGTGCTCCTCTGAATTTCCCATATTTTCGAGAGAACCTGGCAGAACTTGAAGGGTCGGCGTCGTTGTTCGTGCACCTTGCACCTTGCACCTATTTTAAAGCGGACTTTTGCCGGTAATGATTTCCATAGTTCAGCTGCTGCTTGCACTTGCGCTGTCCTTATTGTGATTTCTAGCAGGTTCTAACAAATGAATGGTAGAAAATATGCATCACAGACGTCGTTAATTCGTAAGAAAAGTGACATGAGTGGAAAGAAGGACATTTTGGAATTACCTAAATAAATATTCCATTTTTTTTACTCTGTACCACCAACTTAGAAATTAAAATAATTTGTTGTTATTTAGATACCGGGTTAAGTGTAATCTACATAAGTTATAAATAGACTGCGGATGTTAATGTAATTTGCAATTTTTGTAGATGAATTTTAGGAAACTTTGTAGGTCTGAAATTAATTAAATCGTACTAAATTCTGAGTCGTATTTTATGTCCTAGTATTTTCTGAACATTTTATAGCAGTCTAGTTATAAAGTATAATACAATTTATATATTTATTATTGTACTTGTTTTAGAAATATATATTTCGATTTGTTTCGCTTTTCTTACGAATGAACTATGTGTTCGTTTCACGCGAATCTTTTAACATTTTACATCATCGTGTGCAGATAGAATATCGAAGTTATTTAATAATTATACGTTATACTGTAATTGTATCTCAACTTTGATTCAAATGGGACAAGCATGTACATAAATACTAATTATCTTTTTTAACCCTTTACCTTTATGTAGCCAACCGAAATGTATAAATTATTTGAAACCTTTTGGATTTAACATATTTACACAAATTCGGATTTTAAGACTTTTACGTTTGTTGACTTACGTTTTGTAGATCTGTGTCAATTACATGCAATGTGAAACTTTCATCGAAATCGGTTGATGCGGGGAAAAACGACAGGCATTGAAAGATGTAAGAATTCTTAGATATAGGCCGAAAATCGTGAAAATCTGCAAATTTTATCATGTTTAAACGTTTGTAGCTCATTGCAACGTCGGCCGTTTTTCACGAAATATTCAGAATATGTTTAATTGACGTAGATCTACAAAACGTATTTTTTAAATTTTCAATATAGGCCCACATACACATAAAAATGTTCTAAAATGCATCTTTTATTATTTTTCCTACAATTCTGATCAATTGCAATTTTTGAAAAAATTTCTTTTCGCATCCTGTAGTAAACTAATTGTTTCAGCTTCTCAAAATAGTTCAAATCGTATAGCACAAGATTAAAAAAGTTATCGTATTTTTTAGAGAGTCCGAATATTATTCGTTCGAGTAACTGTATATAACGGCCACGCACAAGAAAAACTAAAAAATTGGTCACTTTTCGTTTTAATGGGTTAAAATACTCGCCGTAGTATTAATAAATACATTTTTACGTTAACGCATAAAAATTTGTCACTTTTAGTTTTGTTGCGTTAAAATACTCGTCGGAGTATTAATAGATACATTTTTATGTTAGCACGTACTCATAAATAGACAGCGGATTATATGCATTTATAACAAAAATGAGTAGGTGTAATTTAAAACAGTAAAAACATTAGAAGAATTTCAAAATACTATTGTATTTTTTCAACCTATTTCGCTCCAGTCCCTTTTTAGAGCGTACGAATATTAATTCGAGTAACTGTAGTAAAATTATAGAATTGTCGAAGCAGATTTGCAATGATACAGATTTCGACTTCTTCTCCGATGAATTTACTTTTATATATAATATGTTTCACTAGAATCGTGAAGATATTGTAAATTGTGGCGGTACTGGTATGCCAGCTTTTAGAACTAATGTGCGTGCATGCAATGTCGAGGGAGCTGGTGTAACGTTTTCTCACAGAAACCCTAATTACAAGACGTACGTTAAACCGGTTGCTGTTTCTAAGGTGAAATGCATTAACCAAACTGTAACACTAACCGTAGGGGCGTTGGTCGAGTGGTTTTTCGGGTGGCGGAACGTTACAGAATTTCTCATATTCCTGAAAAGAAACTTGCCGAACAAAAGGTTCGTGAAGCGTATAGATATATAGGGGCTTCTCTGGCCGTTCGTTCGTTCGTACGTTCACAAATTTGCATTTCACAAAAGGTGACCTTCCTTTCGTCGGAGAAATTTCACGAACGTAATTTTCCACGACGTTGTGTTCCAGCTTATTATTTTTATGAAAAAGTGGTCCGTCAAGCTATCGCTTAATCGACGCCTAAAAAATTATCCATGCAAACGTATTCTACAACTTTCATATAATCGCGCAACATAAAATCTAGATTTATGAAATATCCACATGCGATTTAAAATCAACGTATTGTTACGTTGATGTGATATTCTTCGTACAATATTTACTATTCTTGCTAATATTTTTATTGTTTATCTTACTAATAACATTTTTATTAGCAGACAGCGAATCTTTACGCAAAATAAACATTTTCTACTTGAATTGCAACAAACTGGAGTGAAATAGAAATCTATTTTCTTTCTTAACCCCTTGTGCAGTGATCAAATCGTTTTTATGCACTTAAATGTCGTAGAGGGGAAAAGAAAATTTCCATTTTTTATGTGGCTACATTTATTTTGATGTTTAAATATTGATTACAAACGAATCAAATTTTATTTCATCTATAAAGAAACGCGTAACATTCATATTTTTTAATGGATTCAAACTAATATAACAGTATTTTTTAATTCTTCGAATGGTTTTACTGTTCTGAATGACACGTACTCATTTTTGTCATAAATGCATAAAGTTGTATTGGATATTTTTTTATTTAATCTTCTCCGGATTCATATTTCTGGCTTTTTATTAAAAAATTGGATTTCGCAACGATATGTCTCGTGTAATATCTTTAAACGTCGTTCACACGAACACTTAAAATACCCGGCTGATGCTCGCATATAGCAGCATGCTTTACACTGATTGGCTTCTTGGCCATCTATTTACCCAGGTGTACATATGTTTTTTGCTTGTTTATGAGAACGGATTCATCGATTACACTTCGAGGTCTTCAGAAATCTTCTTTCCCTACTCGAACATTGTTCCCATATTTCTGAGAAAAAACCGATCGACGTTCATCTAAATGAATCATACCAATCATTCCAATCCTGTGGTAATCTATTTCCTTTTTTTGTAATATTTCTTTTTATGCATCCACGTACCCACGTATGACACATCTAATCTGTAGTTCAAAAAAACTATACTTCGACCAGATGATGCTTACGAAACAAATTGGATATCCATTCTAGAACTTCATCAGTTTAACAACTTCCATTCGAACGTGCTGCTGCTCGGTACAAACTTGAAACTTAACACGTTGACCCAATTTTTCGTCTAGCTAACAGTTAATTTCGTTCGTAATCGAATTGCTTATCACTTTACCTACCGGAAGCCTATTAACCCATTGCCCTACGATTTATTTTACGGTTTCAGTGATTAGACCTTCTTTTGTAGATCGTAATTTCCTAAGAAAGGAGAAGATTGATGTAAATTGTATGCCTATATGTTCTACAACTATACATTAACAAAACCAAAATAGAATTTCATTTCGGTTTAAAGGAAATTAATAACATACATATTTATTACATTCTGTTCAGAATCTTCATCGCGAGTCTGACACGATATTGTAGAGCAAGGGGTTAATAGGATTTTCAATAATTGTGCTGTCCGAAAGAAATGTCTAAATGAAACTATTAGATGACGTTATCGAGGGTGACTTGTTAATTCACAATGAAAATTGCTGTTGCTATTGAAGGTTCCATTAAAAAGTGTTTAGCCATGATACCATACGGTCGGTAATGTGTTGAGCCCAACTTCATTCGAGTTTCTATGATCTAAAAGAGTTCAAAAAAAAATCTTGAACTCTGCAATTTCGGTTACAATGTTACGTATGCGGACGCTACCGTTGCTGGCTCTTGACCCATCCGGAGATATGTGTCGAAACAGAGGAGCTATCTAAGAACAAAGGGCCCATTCAAAATCAAACCTTACTGGGGCTCTTGCAGGCGATGCAACGAGTTACATAATTTCCAAGAACCCAGTTTAATCAGTAGTCCCCACCCTCGTCTAGGCCGATTTTGGACAGTATAAAAGGGCAGAGATTCACTTCATCTGCGGGCTTTAATCTCAGGAGTTCACGTTGTACGCGTCGAGTAACGTTCTAATTTCTGTCGAGCAAGATCGGGTACCAGTTCCCCATCGAGCACAATTATATTTTTACTGGTACGAATCCCATCACGGGATCCTGTATAAGATCGCCACGCATTCCTCGGTGCGTTGAAACGGAGAGAGTTAGCCCGCGACACTGCGGCATCCTACAGTTAACATTGGTATTGCCAATAATCGAAAATATATTGTGTGTTTAACTATTTCGAATTCATCTTTCGAGTACTCGTATTCATATTCGATTTCCCAGTAGTCAGTATCCTACGACGATACACCTTCGCCGCTCAAGGTGTATTCAATTCGTTTAAATAAGTTACGAGACAGCGGAACCACGACCCTATCCTTTAGACGTGGCGACTCGGTGGTGAAATAGACATCGGCTAGTCCTGGTGCTACCCTATCCTTTATACGTGGCGATCTGGTGGTGAAATAGACATCGGTTAGATCTGGTGCTACCCTATCCTTTATACGTGGCGACCCGGTGGTGAAATAGACATCGGCTAGTCCACTTTCCCCTATTCCACACACGAGGCGACCCGGTGATGACATAAACATCGGTTAGTCCTACGTTTACCTGTATAGTCGCGACCGGGGGTTAAATAGACGTGAGCAAGTGCACTCCTGCGTTCCACACGAGGCGATTCGGTGGTGAAATAGACATAGGCTAGGCTACTGCTACGTATACCTATATTGTGGCGACCTGGTGGTGAAATCGACATCGACTAGATCTGGTGCTACCCTATCCTTTATACGTGGCGACCCGGTGGTGTAATAGACATCGGCTAGTCCACTCCTCTGTACCCTCGAGGCGACCCGATGGTGAAATAGACATCGGCTAGTCCTGGTGCTACCCTATCCTTCATACGTGGCGACCCGGTGGTGATATAGATATCGGCTAGTCCACTCCTGTGTACCCTCGAGGCGACCCGATGGTGAAATAGACATCGGCTAGTCCAATTTCCCCTATTCCACACGCGAGGCGACCCGGTGATGACATAGACGTCGGCTAGTCCTACGTTTACCTATATAGTGGCGATCTGGTGATGAAATAGACATGAGCAAGTCCACTCTTGTGTTCTACACGAGGCGACCCGGTGGTGAAATAGACATCGGCTAGGCTAGCGATACGTGTATCTATATTGTGGCGACCTGGTGGTGAAATAGACATCGGCTAGATCTGATGCTACCCTATCCTTTATACGTGGCGACCCGGTGGTGTAATAGACATCGGCTAGTCCACTCCTCTGTACCCTCGAGGCGACCCGATGGTGAAATAGACATCGGCTAGTCCTGGTGCTACCCTATCCTTCATACGTGGCGACCCGGTGGTGATATAGATATCGGCTAGTCCACTCCTGTGTACCCTCGAGGCGACCCGATGGTGAAATAGACATCGGCTAGTCCAATTTCCCCTATTCCACACGCGAGGCGACCCGGTGATGACATAGACGTCGGCTAGTCCTACGTTTACCTATATAGTGGCGATCTGGTGATGAAATAGACATGAGCAAGTCCACTCTTGTGTTCTACACGAGGCGACCCGGTGGTGAAATAGACATCGGCTAGGCTAGCGATACGTGTATCTATATTGTGGCGACCTGGTGGTGAAATAGACATCGGCTAGATCTGATGCTACCCTATCCTTTATACGTGGCGATCCGGTGGTCAGATAGACATCGGCTAGAGCTGGCGATACCCTATCCTTTATACGTGGCGACCTGGTGGTGAAATAGACATCGGCTAGTCCACTCCTGTCTACCCTGGAGGCGACCCGATGGTGAAATAGACATCGGTTAGTCCACTTTCCCCTATTCCACACACGAGGCGACCCGGTGTTGAAATAGACATGGGCAAGTCCACTCCTGTGTTCCACACGAGACGACCCGGTGATGAAATATACATCGGGTAGTCATACGTGTACACTTCCTAGCTTAGCCCAAAATCTCTCAAACCTAAACAACCCTCGGGTTCCGCATATCTGCCAACACCCTCGTAACAACAAGAAGAATTATTCTTCGGATCGTTGACCACGTCGGTCAGAAAAAGTTGTACGGCCTACGCAAAATTTTTTAAGTCGACCTTTCATGCCAAATACCCCGCTGTGGAACGTGTACAGGCTCTGTTAAACAATTCGAAAATGCGTTCGTACACCATTGTTCATGCACACAGGTTCTTTCGGACAAATGCGAGGGCGAGGCAAGCTAGCCCTACCATTCATTCTTTTATCGGTCGAACATTCGACAGTTTACCGTTTGCGGCTCTTTTGGCAAAGAGTCCCGGTTGAACCGTTCGAAAAATGTTCCCATATTCCTGAAAAGAAATTGGATACACAATAGCATGGTGGCGCGTCGGTAGGAAGAAAAGGAGGAGGGCGGCACCGGCGCTGTGTGGCGAGACGTTGCACCTTGCTTTCCGCACAAGTTTCTGTTACATAGGTTACACCATACACAACGGTTACACTGTCACTCGCGTCTGTTTCCAAGCGTGCCTAAAGGCTGCCTCACACGTGAAAAAGCGAGAGTGCCTACGGAACATTTTCCTGGCCTCGTCCTCCCTCTCTTCCCCCCCTCTCTCTTTCCCCACCACCTCCATCGTTCCTCCTGTTCCCCGTTCCCTTTTTATGTGGCGCCTCCTGATTTCACTTTCACGCTTGATTTACCCATGGATCCACCTTTCCAATTAAAAACACTCGACTTTCCACGCCACGCCATTCCACGCTCGCAGAGGAAAGATTTAGGCCAAGTCTCCAAGACGTCTGATAAACAACCGGTGCCGAGAGATTCGAGGCACTTTTCAGAGAGCCGAGAAACTGGAAAGTGTGTAACGAGGAGGAATGTTTTTCATACATGTACACTCTGTGACAAAATGGTATCACATTTTACAGATAAACGGTTTCCTAGCTTTTCAAGTAGTATATTACATTGTTTGCGACCTGGATACCGGATGATAAGAATAAATAATTATTTCAATATGTTTCTATGCATTTGTTACGAGAAGAAACAATTTTATTGGAATATATGTAACGTTAAACGAAAAATCGGTGCGTCGAAAGGATAGCACACATTTCTTAAAATAACTAAAAGGTACAGTATATGTATAGAAAAATAATGTCTGAATATTTTGTAACTCCGCCTTTTGTTCGCATAACTTGGAATAAACGTTTCGGTATTGATTTATATGTTTTAACCACGTTTCTGCTTAACGATCGAAGTTTCGTTCGATACAGGTTTTTAATTCGTCGAGGGTTCGAAATTTTCTTCCATCGGCGTACACCGATTCGGCTAAATAGGTCCAGCAATTTTCTAAAATATTTAAATCTCGAGACCTGGCTGGCCACTCCAAAATTTGAATATCTTCCCCTGTAAAATATTCTTGTACAATCTCCGCGGTACGTACATTTGCATTATCTTGCTGATAAATAAAGTTTGTGCCCGCAGTTTTTACAGCATGCCTCTTCAATTGTTCGTCGATTAAACTAATCTATTTTGCACTTTTTTATCCACTTATAAACTTAATTTCCGTGTTTCCGTAGCATCCGATTCCCGCCCACACCATTGCTCCATCACCACCGAATTGTCGACTCCATACAATTTTTTGTTCTTTGCGCAAATCGAGGAAATAACAACGGTAGCCGTCCGGTCCATTTAACCGCTAACGGTCCTTTTTATCGCTAAAGATAAAACATCGCTAAAGATAAAACATCGCTAAAGATAAAACGTTTCGACATTTTTTCTTCCAATGAGCATACTTCTGAGAAAATTGTAAACAAGCTCCTTTATGTTGCTTAGTCAGCAGTGGTTTACGCATTAATTTTTGACGTTTTACGCATTCACATTCTATTATAATACTAAATGTTGATGTTCTCGGCGCTACGGTTTCGATCAATTTCTACTGATAAATCAAAAACCAATTTTGCAGATTATCAAATAATCATCGACGTTTCGATTCTAGTTTGAATCATTTTCAAGATGTAATTATTTGTCTTGCGTCTGTAAAAGTATAAATTAGAATCGAAACGTCGATGATTATTTGATAATCTGCAAAATTGTTTTTTGATCTATCAGTAGAAATTGATAGAAACCGTAGCGCCGAGGACATCAACATTTATTATTAACAATATTGCGATCGAGATATAGAGACATATCTATTATAATACGTTGTACATTACGCATCTTAGTATTTACTCCAGCTTCTGCTGCAATTTCTCTTGCAGTAGCGGCAGAATTTGACGCAGTTCTTAAAATTGCACGCCGTTGACGATCAGTTGTCGCTCTTGGACGACCTTCGCTATTTTTTTCCCATATTTGCCTACATTTTTTAAGAAATTGTAAATGACTTTGCGACTACGATTCAACAGTTTTGCAATTTTAACGATTAACAATTTTCCTTACGCTAATTTGGCGATCTTTTATCGCGACCCATTGTAGAAAGTTTCATAATATTTCAATTCTAGAACATGCACAACATTAAATACTTGTCAATACATCGTGACGTCTTAACGCTAACTGGATACACAGAAATTTGACTTTGTGCTGTCATTTTGATGCAGCAGTCAGCAGTACTGTTTACGTTTTCGACTTAGGGAGTAGACTCTCCTTCTTCCAGGATTGCAAGGGTGCGGAATTCGCGTTCTCATTTCTCAGGAATACAAAAATGGGGGTTTTCAGTGCTCAAAAACGCTATATAAAAGATCAATCTAGGGCGCTGTCGCCCTCGAAAGTCTTACTTTTTAGTTTACGAGACGTAATTTTCATTATTCGGAAGCATACAACTGCGCATGTAGCTATTTTCATAGCTACATACTCCCGAATAATGCAAATTACTCCTGGTAAATGTAGAAATAGGACTTTCTTGGGCGACAGCGGTCTAGATTGATGATTTGTCTAGCGTTTATGACTACCGAAAAGCCCCATTTTTGTATTATCGAGAAATGGGAACGCGAATCTCGCACTCTCGCAATCCTGGAAACGAGTTTACCGCCTTAAGGGGGAACGCCACCCTCGTGATATAACTAGAAAGGAACTAGAATCTAACTAGATTTTGGATCGAAACCTGGGTTTGCGCGCCAAGATTGTTTGTCCTCATTTCTGCGATTTTTGGGCCGAGTGAGGGCTCATTCTAAAGAGGAAGGTTATAGCTAGTGCGCTCGACCGATTTTTTAACGGGATTATGTCTATATCTACTAATATAAGTGTCCGAAGTGGAGACAAAATCGGGAAAAATATTTGCAGACTTCAATGTATTTTTCTGTCTCTAAAAGATTTTCTCGCTGCCATAATGCGGTCGAGAGCACTAGCTATAACCATTCCTCTTTAGAATGAGCCCTCACTCGGCCCACAATTCGCAGAAATAAGGACAAACAATCTTGGCGCGTGATTGCATTCGCATAGCAGAGATTTTCCCATATTACGTTCACGAAGACAGAGGTCCTCTCTGATGCGGAGCAAGTCTAGAACCAATTTTAGTTCGGCTAGTTTAGGCGAGATGGCGCCTAGTCGGAAGGACTGTCAACATGAAATCATAGCAAAACTGAAGCGTTGGCCTAATACATATGTATGCCACAGCGAAAGCGTGACAAAGTCAATAGATGCATTTTCAGGTCAGCGGTTCCAACCTGCAAGTTGGAAGAATAGAATACAACATTCAAGATTAGAATATCGAAATAGCGAGCAACTCCATCTCGCGTTGATCAGGCAGTTGCGTGTTTATCAGTGTTACCAAACTCTTTTTCTGCACAGAGGTTGGCAACACTGATAAATATTCTGAAAAGCAAGGGTAGCGTTCCCCCTTATACGAGCATATTTTGAGCTGCACAAAGGTTTATTTCGTAGAAGAATGTTAAATGCACCGCACTCGACTGATGATTTAACGAGTCTTTTAGAAACAGGAAAATACATTGGAATCTGCGGGTGTTTTCTCGATTTCTGTCCTGCTTTGGACACTCATATTATTAGATATAAACATAATCTCGTTAAATCATGAGTTCATCGCGGTGCATTTAACCCTTCTCTTTAAAATGAGCACTCGCTCAGCCCAAAAATTGCTCAGATAAGAACAAAAAATCCATTTCCACAAACCCATTTTCGACCCAAAATCTAGTTAGATTCTAGTTCCTTTCTAGTTTTGTCACGTGACTACCCTTCCCCCGTAAGTAGTAGAGGGAAGAGGTTCGATGGTGGGGGATCTTGCAGTTCTAGAAGGGGAATAGGTTGGAAGTTGGAACTCCCTGGATTATAAGATACTTTTCCACTTTGAGAAGTACCAGTCAAAATGACTGGTTTTGGTACAAGTAGCCATGATACAAAATTATTTTGATTCTGTATAAATAAAATAAAAATAAAGTTCATTATATTACACCGTCAGTTATCGCTGTGAAAGTCATCGCATCGTTGCGAAAGAAAATGTAACACGAAGTAGAAATTTCAGAATGAAATTGTGGAACCAGTCATGTTGACTGGCGTGCTAGATCTAGCGTTAATCTCTACAATTAACTATCATGGTTATCGACAGGACCACTATGTCGAGGGCAAGGCAAAGAAAACGACTCGGTTGTCTGTAAAATAAATATTCTGAAAAGCAAGGGTAGCGTTCCCCCTTAACCGTAAACCTATAAACAGAAAACAAGCATTTACCCTTCACAGATACAACCTATTACTAACTGAGCAATGATGCATATGTATATAATACGAGAACTGTAGTTCTTGAAATATATCTGTGAAAATTAACAAAATTGGATAGTGTGCTATCTTTTTCTCGCGGAGTGTACATGCACGTTCTTAAAATACAACCAGTTTATGACTACAAAGTCCGATGCTTCGTATCTCCACGTACACATGTTTGATTATCTCGAGGTTGATTACCGTTATCACGCCTGTCAAGAAGCTTTTCGAAGAATACAAAAATATGTTCAGATAATGCTCCCGGGGAGGAAATAATAAATTGTATTGTCTCCTCTGTGGCGTATGAAAGTATAAAATTTCTACTCCTCCGTGCCTGAAAGATGAACGACAAAAATGAATAAGTGAAATATAAAACTGCGTGGACATATTTGAGAGGTTTAACAATTACTCTACGATTATCAAGAGATGAACACACATTCTCACTTAACTCTACTGTTACTTAAAAGCAATTTCGAAAACTTTTATTTTGCATAAAGATCCGATGTTCAACCCTTAGCTCTCGAAAGGTGACTCTGAGTCACTAAAAATTGCTCTATCATTATTTAAAATATTGTTTAATATTTTGAAATTAATAATAATATTCTAATAATATATTAACATAAATATTCTTATTCTAAAAATATTCTGTATGAGGTATTATATTAATTTTATATCATTTTCATATCCATAAAATTTAAAAAATCATAAGGAATTGAAATATTCTAGTTGAGAAGAAATTTTCAAGTTAAAATTACTCTGGATGCAAAGGACTAATTCTCACAGAATAGAAATAAGTATGGCAAATAATAATGCTAGGCAAATGAATATATTGAATATACAACGCTTTATTCACATTTTATTTTAGTTCAGAGAGGAATGCAACGTTCAGAACGACAAAGTTACGGTTAATCTAGTATAATCTAGATACATAGTTTGCAGCTTACATCCATAGTTGTGATCAACATAGTCGATTGCATTGTCAATGGGTCTTAAGTCCTCGATAGAGCACTGTTTGCGCGGCTGAAATAGATTTTCAAGGTGATACGTGTGTACTTCCGTTTTATATAATTCACTACTCTCGTAAAACACTACTACCATTTTATTCGAGAAGTACGGTCGTTTTGCAACATTTTAATCTTAAGGTTAATTTTAAGGAAAAGGAAATTTTAAGGTTAAAATAATTTTCAAGTTAATTTGTATAGAAAATTAAAAAAATGGCAATGGTTGGCTGAAAATCATGAAAAATTGCAATTTTTACCACATTTGATCGTTTCTAATTCGTAAACCGACTAACCAATTTCATTGAAATTTTCAGAATATATATCATTTATACGAGTTTACAAAACATGTCTGTTAAGTTTTCGTTATTGGCCCAGCTAAAAAAGTTGTAGAAAACAATTTTTACTACTGTTTTTCACAATTCCAACCAAATGCATTTTTTCAACATATTTATGAGGCGTCATTTACTAGACTAATCCTAGCCTTACAGAGAAATTGAAGTCGTTTGATCCATTCATAAAAAAGTTATTTTGATTTAAAGTGTGTGTGATAAATAGACTGCGGATCTTTATGCAATTATGGCTTTTAAAAATGTCCAAAAAGTGCTAGGATATAAAATACGACAGAATTTAGTACGATTTTTATTTATTTCAGATCTAAAAAAGATTGGAACGGAAGTTCGTAGCGTTTGTAAATTAAAATTGATTGCTGAAATTCAGATATTTATTCATAGATTTATTCACTAACATATTTTCCATTCTGTTCTATTACTTTTTGCCATTTTCGAGGCAACTTCTCGTATTACTGATTAAACAAATGAACAAACACCTTAATTTTGTCTTCGATTCTTAATTTGAAAACGCTACGAACTTTTTTCCAACCCAATACGAAAGATTCGGTGCTGTTAGAATCGCACAGGCGCCCCGCTGTCGTGATATTGCAATATAATTAAATATCATCGTGGAACAAGTTGTTTTTATCAGCGATCAAAGGTGAGACTCGAAGAAAGGCATGTCGGACCGAGCGTGCAGGCGTAGCATTACTAAAACATTATACTCCGAACACGAACCTTGTTGAGAAAGGTAGGAATAGTGATTAGCGCGGGTGCATAAGTATTCCGTGTGTATCGGGTGGCTATTTCAGAATGAGATATTCTGTTGTGTTCCGCCGCGTGACCAGAATAATGAATACGCTGTTAACGACTTGTTATTTTTTTTTGTCCTGTCGTCTCGGTGCCAGCGGCCGATTAATTAATTGTTCGCGGGGAAAGGAAAATTTGCTGCGATTACGAGATCCAGCTCCGTGATTTCAAGAACGAAAATAAAGCGTGAAAGTTGGCCACTTCGGGCGTAATGTGGAAGCGAAATGGGTCGTCGAACGAAAGTCGTAAATCTTCGAATAAACTGCGAGCAACTCCTCCAATCGCGTAACTGTGATTTTTTTTTCAAATTTTCAGCAATACACAAATCCAAAAACCGTATTGGAACACTAAATTTTTCATTCTCGAGAAATTGTCGATATTTGAGTTGCAATCGTTTCCTTGCGAAAAAATAGTACAACAATATAAGAATATAAAGGTTCATTCATTCTCAGCTTTAGCATTTCTATAAATTTCATGGATATTCTCATTTTTATTAAGTATTTGTAGTATATCATTAGTAGACTGCGGATCTTTATGCACAATAAAAATTGAATTCATAAATTGTACAACATAGGAGCCGAATAGAAATGTAATTTTTTCCTCTAGCGACGTTAATCAGCTGGAACGAGCATTGATATTTGATATTTTCAAATCCTTCTAATCTGTCCACTGCTTTAAATCAGACATTCTGATTTTTGCCATACGTACATAAAATCCGCAGTCTAATCATTCCATTACGCTTCTTATAAGTAGCTTCCACTTCTGGGGCAGACGACGAATCCCTTGGTGAAAAAAAGATGGCGGTTTTGACTCGATGAAGTCTGTGAGGCCTTTTTTCGACTTCTTCGTCAACTGTTTCGAAGTGTGTATCCACTAAATGATATTGTAGCGATCTGAACAAGCGATGATCTGACGGAGCCAGGTCTGGTGAACACGCCGGGTGTGGCAAAGCATCCCAGCCCAACGAATCCAGAGCGTCACTGCTCGTTTTTGCTGCGTGTGGTCTCAATTTATTGCTTTCCAACAGCACGTGTGGAACCTAGCGGACCCTGCTTGTGAATTTTTCCTAGCTTTCTCAGCCGAACAGAAACGTTTTGTTGCTTTACGCCTAACCCAGTAGCTAGCTCTGCTCGCGTTTGGCAAGGATTTTCTTCGAGTAATTGCTCCAAATCCTCGACAGGAAATTTCTTTGGCGCTTCTGCTCTCTCGTCATCTTCGAGGCCGAAATTTATACTCCAGAATTTTTGGGAACCACTTCTTGATGATGCTCATAGATACAACATCTTCTCTCAACGCCTCACAGC
Source organism: Lasioglossum figueresi (assembly GCA_028455805.1). Classification (NCBI taxonomy): domain Eukaryota; kingdom Metazoa; phylum Arthropoda; class Insecta; order Hymenoptera; family Halictidae; genus Lasioglossum; species Lasioglossum figueresi. Next base: position 1,253,238 of record CM052199.1, on the reverse strand, counting down.
ATCTCCTTAGCCTCAGAACTGTTTTTTTCAGTTGATATGCGAAAACCAAACAATGCCTAATATGCGTCTTTCGGCAACTCATATTGTTTATTGTGGTTAGAATAATATTTTGAGGTTATGGTAAACTATTAGTCGGGTATATACATTATTAGGTTGGTATTGTAAAATCCCCCAACCGGAAAAAAATGTTTCGGTTCGAATACTTAATACAGCCGCTTTTACTATCAGGCCGAGAACTTATTTGTATGCCTGATAACATCATTTGACAACAACGTTAACCGAATGCATCTAACTTGTAACAATAATATTTTTATCCAAACGGAAAAGTGTCAATGCAGAATAGTCAAAGAGCAAAATGTCAGCACAATCAGTATAATAAAAGTGGGACAGTTTTTATCCAACCTAACCTCAAAGAGTTAAAATATATCCTACTATGCATAACAAGCTAAGCAGAAGGTGGAACAGTTTTTAACCCACCTAACCTCAAAGAGTTAAAATATATCCTACTATGCATAAAAAGTTAAGCAAAAGATGGAACAGTTTTGACCCACCTAACCCCAAATTGTTAATCGACGCGCTATTCCTTGGTAGTGAAAGGAACTACAAAATGGAGATGACAACTTTCTGAAAGTTCTACCGTAATACAAACAAGTTACTTGAAATTTATTGACAAAATACTTTCATTAGTATGGTGCTCACCTTGATCAATAAGTTGATTCAGAAAAAAGTTTAGTTTGTTTAATGTTAGTTAGTTTTTAAAAATCGGACATTAAGCATGCATCAACACAATGCATTTTTGTGCAACAATTTTCTGCAACAATTTTCTGCAACAATTTTGTGCAACACCCCGAAACTTTTGATGCTTATAAATTTGCATTAGTTTTAGCAGCGATCGATCGATGCGAATGCGCATGCAAACGCGAATGCGAATGCAAACGCGAATGCGAATGGTCAGCGCCGTCACTTCACCGCGCCGCGTTGAATACCTTTCATGAATCGTTGTTGCTGTCGTACTTTCTGCTCGGCTGATCTCGTTAGTTGCTTTAAGTAAAACTTCTTTCTTTATCTGTCCTACAATGTTGTAGGCTTCCGGTGCAATTTATTCTCTGGGCACTCTGATCATTGCTCGAGTAACTTCATCTTATTACGCTTACGCAGGTCGCCGGTTACAATTTTGTTTTCGTACTTAGTCACTCGTTTTGTTTGAAACTTCAAACAAAAAATTGAAAGAAATTGTTTTCGTTATTGTTCTCACTTGACATCGATGCCTCTAGTTTAGCTGAATGTGTTTATGTACCTACCGAAGACCAGCCGAATTGAAAGAATTGATGCTGATGAAGAGTTACAGTAAATCCTCCATAAACGCAACAAGGCTGTACACGATAAATGCAACAAAAATATTCCCTCCACTGTGCAATCTGATCTCGGCTCGAGTATACTCGGCTCGCCACTAAAAATTGCTGTAGCATTATTCAAAATATTGTTTAGATTATTAAATATATCGGTATCTAATCAATTACTAAAAATTCAGGTATTGTGTACGAGGTATTTATACCAATATTTCATTTACATAAAATTTCAAGAATCATAAGGAATGAAAATATTGTAAATCGAAAGAAATGTTTAATTTTCGAGTTAATAATGAGTTAGTAATGAATCAAGTTTTTTCGATATTTTAAATGAAGTTTATTAAATCAAGTACGTGCCATTTTGATCGACCACCTTTTGCCACTTTTGAGGTAAAACCATAAACTCGTCACTGTAGAACTTCTGTGATTTCTGGGCGAAAAACTGCGACACGTGATTTTCGCAGGACTCGTTTGAAGTCAACTTCACACCATTAACAAGAAATGATAGCCAACTGAAGGGAACTATGAAGGAACTAGAATCCACTGGAATCTAACTAGAGTTTGGATCGATACATGGCGTTTGCGATCCGCGGCTTTTTGTCCTTGTACGAGCATATTTTGAGCTGTACAAAGGTTCATTCGATAGAGGAAGGTTCAGCGCAGATCGCTCAGGTCATGATTTAACGAGATTATGTTTATATCTAACAATATGAGTGTCCAAAGTAGAGCAAAAATCGAGAAAAACACCCGCAGATTCCAATGTATTTTTCTGTCTCTAAAAACATTTTGACTGATATCATGAGCAGAGCGATTTGCGCTGAACATTCCTCTATCAATGAACCTTTGTGCAGCTCAAAATATGCTCGTGTAAGGATAAAAAGCAGCGGCTCGCAAACCCGTGTTTCGACCCAAGATCTAGTTAGATTCTAGTTCCTTGCTAGTTCCCTGCAGTCGGGTATCCTTTCATATTAAGGACTGCGTTGACGGGGCAACTCCTAATGCAAAGACGGGGTTTCTTAGTAGTCGAAATCGCTAGATGAACGATCAATTGAGGGTGCTATTTGCCTCAAAAGTCCTACTTTTACGTTTACGACGCTTATTCTCATTATTCGGCAAGATATCGACAGCCACGATAGGCGGCAGCACCGTCGCCTGTCCATTGCTTCTCGCGGCTCCGCGACATGCTGCCGAATAATGAGAATTAATCGTCGTAAACGTAAAAGTAGGACTTTTGAGGCAAGTAGCCTCCCAGATTGATCTTTCGTCTAGCGATTTTGACTACCAAGAAACCCCGTCTTTGCATTATCAAGAAATCAGGAGTGGAATCCCGGACTCTTGCAAATCTCGCGTACGTATCGTCTGTCTAGGAGACGCAGTTCTTAAAATAGCTTGGAGTGCAAATGGCTAATAATGTAAACAATATTTTGAATAACGGTGCGGCAATTTTTAGTGGCGCCGTTTTAGTTGGCCGTTTTGTGGTCACCGTTTTAGTGCTAAAGATTAAACTGTTCGATGCTATATGAATTTCAAACATGCGATGCTATATGAATGTTCCATTCGAAAATTTCACTTCGGTTTGGGTTAGGTCAAGGCGTGAAACGAACGTCTCTGCAGAATATTGCTAACGAGGTCTTATCGATCAGGATAACCACGATATCTGTAATTGTTTTCGTTTATGATACAATAGAGAGATAGCTAGGTCCTGGCGTATATTCCCATTATGGAATTCATTAACCGCTCCGGGTAGAAACGTTGAAAATCAAGAGGATGTGCAACGTTGTTAACGAGCAATCGATAAGATATTCCGCACGCAAAGCGAGTTGCGTAGCAGCTTTTGGCCATGATTCTCCTTTCTCGATAGCCATTACGGACGCACGCTCACGCATGTAAATCACCGAAAATCAGTATAAAAATATTTTTTCTGTCGAGTCGATGTTTTGAAAGTAGACGCAACTGCAATAATGGACGGGCACGTAGCTGCGGTCTCTAAAAATAGATTATTATTACTACACTGCGGATCTTGACGCGTTTACAGCAAAAACTCAAAATTGTTGGAAAATTTTTCAAATTGAAGATGTCGGTATATGATTTCTCTTCTATTAAAATCATTAAGGGAAGAGATAACATTCAATTTTACTTTCTGTTCTTTGCAATCGTTATATTATTTTAACCATTATGTAATCTTATTTTTAATCTATTAAGTATATACAGGGTGGCCCATTTATCTTGAGACAGTCAATTATTACGGAAACCAGCAGGAATTCGAAAAAATGTTTTATATAAAATATTCTTCGTACGAAGGGGCACATTTAATGGCGCTATGCACATTTCTCCATAATGGCCCTTTGAGGGTCCGATGAAGGGCAACTTCATTGTTTCCAATGGAAATCCATATTTTTTATTTTACATTCTTATTCCACATCAAGATAAATGGACCACCCTGTATAAAGAAAGAAATTGAATTTTTTGTTTCACCTCAGTTTCTTGCAATTCGGATGGAAAGTTTTTATTTTGCATGAAGATCCGCAGTCTAATTATTCCTTCTCTGTTAATATTCCATTTGGATCGTAGAGCCAACGAAGAATTACTTTTAAATTAAAAGACGTAACTTTGTTTCATTTTTAACGTTCAACGATGGATAAACGATGCTTTTAAAGAAGAGGGTCCTTTTATATAAACTGTATTCCTATAATATAAGGTAAAATAAATTTGTTCATACTATAACGATAAATGAGCAGCGACACTCGAGTAATTGACGCACACTAGACAAATAACATCTTTCTTCAAACAAGTGAACAAAACCAAGTAAAATTAAAACGAAATAACACGGTAAAGATCGAGCAAAATCCATTCCCCGACATTTCGGTTTCTGTCTTTTGTACGGTGAAACGGTTCAGCTTGTAATAAAAGGTTATTACTGACTTCTGTTTCAGTGTGTACGCGTTACTTGTCCATGTGGACTTTTTTTTAAGCATGGTTTCGCACCGGAAGTTAATCGTCGTTCCCTTTTTGCAATCACAATGCATGTGCTTGAATAATACCATGTATGTCGGTTCAAGGAGAACCTTGGGAAGTAATTGAAATCGCTTATAGTGTGAGAGTCTTTATGCTACTGGCGTTCGCGCAAAGATTTTGAGGACATTTCTTTGTTTCGAAATGTTATAACGGAGCAATTTGTGACGTCGTGTATTATTAGAAAAATACACGTATGTAATATAATAAATATAGAAATATGAAGGAACGTGTGGAACACGATCCGTGAAGATGATTCAAAAGTGAAAGTAATTATTAGACTGCGGATCTTTATGCAAAATAAAAACACTTTCCATCTGAATCGCAAGAAACTGAGGTGAAATAAAAATTTAATTTCTTTCTTTATGTAGGGGAGAATTGGGGCTAGTCGACTAAATTTTAACATATTTAATTTTTACCAATGAACCATTAGTATTTTGTTGTCTTGGTATACACCAAATGTTTGCACATTGACTTGGATATACAGATTCAATTTTGAAAATGGTTTTGATCGAACCTAGTTGTAGTTTTAATCAAATTTAGATTAGCGAGAACAATAACGTCAACAAACCCCTGTTGCGGGGATAGTTGAAATATCTAATGGGATTAGTTGACTTAACAGTTACTTTTAAGTGTTTAAGAAAAACTAATAGTATTAACGATACTTAAAATTTTATTTGGTTTACATATCTACCGTAGCGAATCGGATGATGATTTGCGGGCATAATTAAGCCCGATTAGGCTTACGAATCGTCATCCGAGTCACAGTTAATACACACATCCGATGCATTTTTCGTAAGCCCATTTGCTGCAACGTGTGCACTGCACCCAGTTTTCACCACAAACTCTATCAATGTAAGATTCATTGCAGATCAAACATTCTGTATCATCTTCCGATTCCGAGGACAAGGAATCTTTCTTGAATTACGTAGATCCCATGCTTAGTCAAGTAGCCTCGTTCGACATTTTTATCATTGTAATGCCGCACGTGCATAATCTCGATGCACCGGGTAAAATAAAATACCTCAAATTATAGTCAATGTATCGTATTTCAATAAACTAATCATGACAAAATATCAAGCAGTACTTAATAGACAACAATTGATAAATAGTCGATACAAAAATATTTACTTACCGCCGATGTTTTTAGATTTTTTATTCTTATTGGTATAACACGCAAGTTTCGGTCACGACAACACATTACATGGTGGGCTAGTCATTCTTGTGTTTCAATGTCGCGGAAAGCAGCATCATCCACTCTATAGTATTACAATTAGAATGGATTAGTCGACTAACCGCATTAGTCAATTAGCCCTGGTCTCCACTAACCTGGAGCAGTCTCTTCTTGAGGATCGTGGTCTGGGCGACTGCCGATGACTGCTGTCTGGGTCGAGGTGTTCCTCACTTTTGCAGAGCTGCCTCGTCTGTTCGATTCACACGTTTTTGAGATGACGATTTTCCTAAGACGGTGACCCTTGTTGATCCAGATTCCTTGTCCTGTCTGAATGCTGATGGTACGCGTTCCTTAGGACCACATCAAAAGTTGTAGACAAGTTTATTCGTTGCAGTTTTTTCAAACATTTTTTTTCACGTCATGTAGTAACCTAATTGGTCTAATTTCTCAAAAAATTCCAAATCTATCGTACGGTTTTTTGTAATTTTGACATCAGATTCGTATTCCACAGCACAAGAAATATGGAAATACTAATTTTCAAGAGAGTCCAATAATTTTTTGTGTTACACGTCCGCCACATCGAGCCCATCGTTTTATTTTTTGTAATTTTGATATCAGATTTATAATCAACCCCGAAAAACCCCAGAGTACCAAGTTTGAAATAAATTCGAGTACTTCTTCGCGAAAAACGAGGACAAAATTTGTCTATTTGTTCGATTAAAGGAAAAATGTTGCTATGAACTTATTGGTAGATATATAAACCATCATTTTCTGTATTTAATTTTTCAAACAACTCTGTTCCTGTATCTCACAATTAAACACCGAAGTTCAAGAAAAACTCAAAAATTTGACTACTACCGAGTTTCTTAGAAAATCGTTTCGTTTGCTAAGTTATAACTTAATACAAGTACGATTTAGGATTTTGTGCATGTACCGAACTGAAAGCGTGTGTCAAAATGAAAATAATGTCAAGGATCTTGTTTATTTCTGTTGCATGTAACAGCACCTATAAAAGTTGATGAAACGAGGTGTAATTATCAAGATTTCTTTCCCACTCAGATAGGGTTATAAACCGATCGCCGTCGATTTCTGCATTGAAATTTATACGATGTTAATGGTAGATGTGCATACAATAAAACTAAATAGGTTTCAGTTACTTTTAGCTGCAGTTCTGTATACTACAGTCTTATGCCACTCGTCGCTTCAGCAACCAATGTGTTGTGTTGTCATAGCAAGATATAAACAAGGGTTCGGAAATGAATAATTTGGACAACATCTCTTCCCAATTCTCCGAAGATCATCCTATCTCCATAAAATTTAGTCTCTCAGCCGTACACTGCCAAATTCGATTTTTAGAGTACGTGCTTCATATTTCATATACCCTAGATTTAAAAAAATGGAAAACATTATCAAAAAACAAATGACAGATGAATTGTCACACAAATAATTATTGGACAGAAGAAAGCGCATAGTACCAGAAGATTTCAAACAGAAAATGGGGCTTTTGGTAGATTTACCTAAACTGGGATACGGTACATCAAACGATGGTAATACGGTAAAGTACAGTCGCGTTTACTGTCCAACACCCTGTGTTTCTGCACGGAAAGCGATCGCATACCGCTATTAATTTTCCAAAGATAAACCATCATTTTCTGTATTTAATTTTCCAAAGATAAACCATCATTTTCTGTATTTAATTTTCCAAACAACTCTATTCCTGTATCCCACAATTAAATACCGAAGCTCAAGTTGAATTACACCCACTCATTTTTATCATAAATAATTCGCAGTCTAGTCATTATTTTCCTTTATATTTTATGGGAAATATGGCAGACAGACAGAGAGAGAGAGGAGGGGGAGAGAGCGTAGCACAGAAAATGCAAAAAAACCTGCAGGAAACGAGAAAAAAGAAAACGTGAAGGCAGCATGGAAACTACGTATGTGCTTTTGTTCACCCATGTGTTCATTATGTCTGCTTCTTTACAAACACTAAACACGAATGGAGCGCGCATGTGGTTTCCTTGCTCGGATGCTTTTTCTTAGATCTGCGTCGTAGCCGCGAACGATTTCAGAAAGGTTCTCCTGTTTATTATTCCGCGAGGGGTGTAACAGTGTTAATGGATTTATACCCACGCGAATGCAGCGCGTAATTATTAATAAACTACGGATGTTTACGGAATAACCAGTTTTTAAAGACTGTGTCAATTTCTTTACGAAGGTCTGCAATATATTTAAAGCAGTCTAACGGTCGTGGAAAATGTAGTTGCAAGACTTGATGTTTTGCATACTCACAATCAGTTATGCTAAGAGCGATATTAACATCCGCAGATACTACGTTGTTGGAAAACACTGACTGTTTATACAGCGCAAATCAGTATAAAATATTATATTAAATATGAAGAGAGTTTTCTCGGTGTTTTAACACTAAACCTATCAACGCCAGTCAAAATGGCCGGTTCCAGGTTTTTTATTTTACAATTAGAAAAATAATAAAGAAGAAACGTTTGTATAGATGCCTTCATTAATATCTAGACGTCTAAATAAAATTAATCTTGTCATTTTTATAAGGGAATATGTACAAGTTACTTTTAAGACTCTAATTTTAATGTTAGGGTGAAACAAAACCGAATTTTTTGATTCAATCAATGAACTTTAATCGATAAAATCTTTTCCATTGTGTTCGATGATCTTTCGCCGTCTTTCCGATAGTTTCGTAATTCAGCGCTCGTAAAACTTCTGGTCCTTATCGGCAAAAAACTGATCCAACTGCGATTTCAGGTCATCGTCATCAGCGAACGTTTTACCATAGTGTTGTTTTGCCACACACATCTTTGATGAAAACACACATCTTTGAAAAATTGTTGGAGCTTGGTTGGGAAGCGATGTCACATCCACCGTATAGTCAGAGGACATTGCACCATCAGATTACCATTTATACCGAAGTTTACAAAAGTCTTTGAATGGTAAAACATTCGCTAATTCATGCAATATCGTCGAACAAAATGGAAAATATTATAATTATAATATTATAATATTATAATTATTTCACCTTAACACATCACCCACCGGTGGTTATCCCATAATTTTTCAAAAGAATCTTTCAATAGCAACAGAATTTTAATCATAAACCAACAACTCATCATCGATAACAAAATCCAATGATTTCCTTCGGGATTATTGTGTAAAAGAAGATTTCTAAGCTTCCATTTGGTGCAGCACAATTATTGAAAAGCCTATTAAATCTTTGGGGTTAGGGATATATTTTAACCCACCCCGAAAAGTTGAATTCATATTGATATTAAAAGAAAATGCTGTGCAATTTGGGTTTTTATTTTCTTTAAAATCGCGTGCCTCACAGAGTTAACACTCTACCGGTAGATAAAGTGTTAAAACATCGAAATTACTTTCTTGACAACCCAATATGTACCATATATACATACGGATGTATTGTTGTGTACGCTGTTATCGTTAAACGAAGTATCGTACTTCGTTTTAGAATATTAAGTCGAGTATTAGAAGGAACAGTTTTACTCGAACGAAAGTGTTTTACAATTGATTAACGAATAACACATTTCAAATACTGCGAATACTTGGTCGTGTCATTCCTCCATTTATATGAGAACAACAGATACGATCTGTGTATAGTGTGCAGTAAATACAATGCATGAGTTGTGCCGAGCAGCACTTGCTCTTTTGTTACAATCGCTTGTTCCGTGGCTGCAATTTGTCCGTTACCTTGAATGGAGTAAACAAGTCTCGCAAGCGATCAAACGGTCCGATAAAAAAGCGAACGATCCGATCCGATCCGATCCGATCCAGCGCGGCGCAATCGATCCGATTCGTCCATCTTTTGATACAGGTTTCGCTGCTTCTACATTCTTTCGAATGCTGTGTACATATACAGTGACTTCCATTAACACTTTACCTGTGCCAAAGGCTATTAATAGGATTGTCAGTAACTGTGCTGTCCCAAAAGAAAGCATAGTAATTTTCTTTTATGTTACAATCTTAAATAAAAGTACCAGATGACGTTATTGAGCGTGACTTGCACTAACAAGTACCAGCAAGTGAACTATCATAAAGAAAATTGATGTTACTGTTGAAGGTTCCATTACAAAGTGTTTAGTCATGAATGTGTGGCACACTCGAACACCGCTAGACAAGGGTCCGGGATTTCGCTCCTGATTTCTCAATAATGCAAAGACGGGGTTTATTAGTACTCAAAATCGCTAGATCAAACATCAATCTAGGATGCGATTTACCTCAAACGTCCTACTTTTACGTTTACGAGGCGTAACTTTCATTATTCGGCAGCATGTTGTGGAGCCGCGAGGAGCAATTGACAGGCGACAGTGCTGCCGCCTATCTTGGCTGTCAAGCGATACACACGTGCTGCCGAATAATGAAAATTACGCCTCGTAAACGTAAAAGTAGAACTTTTGAGACAAACAGCACCCTAGATTAATCTTTCATCTTGCGATTTTGACTACTAAGAAACACCGTATTTGCATTATTGAGAAATCAATGGAATCCCGGACCCTTGTGTCCCACATAGTCACGCGCGTTAGAGAGAGCGAACTAGAGCCAATTTTAGTTCAGCTAGTTAGACGAGATGGCGCCTACTCAGGACTGTCAACGTGGAATCATAGCAACAAACATATGAAAAGCTTGAATCCACTCGGATCCATTAATAACATTAAAGATATTAATAAACAAAAGAAAAAAACGTGTAATCATAGCAAAACTGAAGCGTTAGGCTGACACATATGTATGTTTGTCAGTGTTACCACACAAAAAACTTCTTTTCTGCACAGAGGTTGGTAACACTGATAAATACTCTGAAAAGCGAGGGTAGCGTTCCTCCTTAAGAGAGTTCTGTACAGACAGAAACAAACTGTAGTCTCGTGGCTCAATATCAGGACTATACGGTGGATGCAGCAAAACTTCCCAGCCAAGCTCTCTTAATTTTTGACGGGTCACCAAAGATGTCGACCCATTAAATTTTTCAACGTTAATGCTTGAGGCACCCAAATATCGAGCTGTTTTATATATCCAGCCTTCTTTAAATGGTTTAGAACTTTTTTGTGGTCGATGTTTAGTTCCTTACCGATATCATAACTGCTAACGTGCCTGGTCGACCAGAACGAGATGTATCTTTATCAAAATTTCCAGATTCAAAACGCTTGTACCAACTTTGTGGCATACGTGCTGGTACTGTATCACGTCAATAAACATCACAATTATTTTTAGCAGATTGATTCAAATTCTTTCCTTTGGGCTGCTCTTTACCTTACCGGACTCAAAATTTCTGCCTTTCTCCTATAAATTATGATGTATTCCACGTATGTACTCCAGTAGATTTGTACCTAGCGCAGGTTCAGTCGAAGTTTGAATCCTGTTGGATCAATAGTTCTGGAATTATGCTTGCTTTAAGTTGAAACGTTCCTCAGTATTTTTGACAGTTAAGGTCGCCGCCATATTGGTTTGTAGTGACGATCTGCCGTCGCTTACCCAGCAGAACCGCTAGATGGCAGCACGGTTTTTTGTGTCCATCCTTCTTTAAATGATTGTTGTTCTGTGGTCGATGCGATCTGTTTTGTGGTCGATGCGGAGGAATGAAACTTCCTTACCGATATCACGACTGCTAATGTCCCTGTTTTCCTCAACTGTTTGCATGATTTCATCGACTTTTTCAGTGTCTAATCGACCAGAACGAAGCGTATCTTTGACATCAAAATTTCCAAATTAAAAACGCTTGAACCAACTTTGTGTCACACGTGCTGATACTGCATCACGTCCATAAACATCACAATATTTTTAGCAGCTTGAGTCGCATTCTTTTCTTTTTAGTAATAACATTTCAAAATGTATCGTATTTCTTCTTTATTTTCACTCATTTTCGAGACGTAATAACTTTTGACTAAATAAACAAATATCAAAATTTAATATATCACCTTTCAGACGCAGTCAAGTAATGTTAGATCCGATTAATATTAACAGAGTTATGACACGGTTTGACCATCTATCGGGCGGATACGAAGAAAGCTTTCCCCCGGCCCAATATTTTCAATTTATTAGGGTCATCGAAGATAAAATGAAATGTTAATGTGTCTTTTGTTTCTTGCAATTGACACAGACAATTTTTATTTTGCACAATGATCCCCAATCCATTTATGACTGTTCATGTCAGTTCGAATACGGGAGGTTCTACTGTATTAAGTTATTGAACAATCACGTTGAACGGCAATGACGACGATTCGTTACCAAACGGTAACACACACGTACCCACTACACATGTATATGTACCTACATACATATTGTTCCCGCTGTGATACTGCTTCATGGTTTTGAATTCAAAGTAGCACACGTATTACTTAAATGAATGCACAATTATTTCTTCAGTTGCATAAGTCTGTTGCACAATACGACTCCATTACAGAAAATTACTTTCGGCGCTGAAGGTAGTAGGAAAACAAAATATAATACAATGGTTCTCGCAATTTGTATCGCATACGTGATTTCCAATGGGGAGGAAATCATCGGATGTTCGCTAATCACGTCGGCTTCTCCTGTTTATGGAATGATATCTGCAACGCTTCGCACGAACGATGCAATATTAGCTCTTTTAGTTTAAGGTATAATGCGAAAACACGAGTCATCAGTTTGCGTTTTCTCGAGTCCGCTGCAGAAATTCCTTGTGGAAACGAACACGGTTAGTTTAAATATTGTCGTAGCATATTATGCGACAGGGTCTTCCAATCTCGGAAAGCAGTAACTTGAAAAATATCACGTGGTCTGTTCATGAAATAATCGTACATTATTTTTCTGAACTTTATTATTAATTTTATAGATTATTTGTCCATGTCCTCTTCAAAGTACTCCCCTCCTCTATTCACACACTCTGTGTCGAATTTGCTTTGATGTCGTCAATAGAAAATGGCGTACTTTCAGCACTGATTTTAATTTTCAAGATGAGGAAAAATCGCTAGAAGCCAGGTCTGGCGAGTAAGGAGGCTGAGGGCTGATTTTCTTTCTGTTGTTCGGTCATCAAACGTGGAACAAATTTTGCTGCAACTCGATGCATGTTCAATTTTTCAGTCAAAACTTCATGGCATGACTCAGTTGAGATGCTAACCTCTTCTGCAATTTCTCTGACAGTCAGTCGGCGATTTGCACGCACCGGATCGTTGATTTTCTGAACGTGGGAGTCATCGGTTGAAGTCGAAGGCCTTCCTGGTCGTGGATCATCTTCAATTGACTGACGACCACTTTTAAATCGTGAAAACCATTCGTAACATTGCGTACGACTCGGAGCATCATCTCCGTAAGTAAGCTTGTTTCAAAAGTTGAAACGTTTCTGTGAAAGTTTTCCCCGGTTTCACGCAAAATTTCGCGTTGCATCGTTGTTCCAGAAAATCGAACATTTCAAAAATCGTCGTTAACACTTAAACACGTTGCACATAAATAACAATATCGCGAAAACTAAACGAGATATCAACAATCGAAGAACATGTGGTTGCAGAGGAGGTTATGCGCAACGCACTGCTGCCAACCGCATATCGCTAAATATCTCCATTGGAGCGTAATTCAAGATGTTCGGTTATTTTCCGAACAGACCTCGTATTTTGTTTGAAATTATTTTTGCGGTGGTAGAGCGCGTTGAAATTGCAATTTTTACAGATACTTTATGGACACGTCGTAACGTGCTTACACAACCAACTGAACGTTTCGAAACCATCGAATAAAATTCAAACGAGTATTTAAAGAAACATTATCGAATTGAAAGAAATTAGAAGAAAGACATTTCAACCAATTTATATGAAAAGAAACATTATTATTGTTCGAATTTTATTAAGATTATTATGGTCGTTCCAACAATTTTGCTGGATGACGATATTGCTTGGTAAAATTTCGTAATCCACACAAATTTTTACTGTCGTGTTGTTTTTAACAGTACACTGGGACTCTTCATCCGTCCGCGCTGACAATTATATCTATTTTACGACCAATGTTGTTATCTCGCGTATGCGCACAGCGGAATGCAACAAAACTGTAGAGAAAAAGGTACAACGAATCAACCTTTGACCTTTCGAGATTGTTGACCGTTGGTTAACGTCGGCAACGGATACCTTGGGCAATAATCATTGAACGTGCTTTTAGGTCACGCGAGTTGAATGATTTTATCGCACATTGTCGATCGGGCGATATCGTGCGATTTACTGATAAACTTATAGACTGATAGATATGGGAAGTGTTTTTTTCCTTATTGGCACGAGAGTTATCAGTACCGAAGAATGGTATTTGGTAAATATTGATTTAAGAATATCAACGATAACGTCGAGAAGGATTTAATTTTGTTAATGAAATCGATGCTTGTGTACTTTGACAAAAGCAGTAGCATGAAATAAAATGAAAGTGATTTTAATTTTACATAACTTGTTTCTTTTTTATAAGAAGTTATGACTAGACTCATTTATATGACATAAATGAGTAGGTGGAATTTAAAACTGTAACAAAATTAGAAGAATTTAAAAATACTGCTAGATTATTTTCAACCTATGAAACATATGAACAAAGAAAACAAATTTCTACATCACTTCAGTTTGTTGGAATTGCGGTAGAAAATTTTTATTTTGCATAAAGATCCACTGCCTACTTATGACAATTACTTTACCGGACTCCAACTTTTTGCCTTTATCCTATAAAGTATTATGTATTTGGTAATCCAGTAGATTTGTAACCGGAGGACCAGCAGATCAAAGTTTCTATCCTGTAGGATCACGGATCCAGAAGTTATGGTTGCTTCAATTTGAGCAAGTTGCCGTGTTTTTGGCAGGTAAACGCGCCGCCATATTGGTTTTTAATGACGATCGTTGCTTACCGAACAGAACAACCGCTAGATGGCAGCACGGGCAAACAGTATTATCCCTAACATAGAGAAAATGTTTGAGAAGAAATATCGTGGATAATATTTACGAAAACTTAACCCAAACCTAATCCAAGCCAGTTAAAACGCAATATCGTGGCCATGTCTTACAAAATTCAAACAACAATCGCAATACCCGCTCTATATTATCAACATTAACACGTGTCCGCGCTGTCATCTTGCGGTTCTGCTCGGTAAGCGGCGCGCGATCGTCACTACAAACCAATATGGCGGTGCGCTTACCTATCAAAAACACTGCAAATTGCTCAACTTTAAGTAACCATAACATCTGAACCATTAATTCTACAGGATCGAAACTTCGATCTGCAGGTTCCCTGGGTACAAATCTACTGGATTACATACCAAATACATAATAATTTATAGAAGGAAGGCAAAAATTTTGAGTCCGGTAAAGTAAAGAGCAGCCGAAGCCGTTTTAAATTGAAATATTGCAGTTCATTTTTTAAATTAATAAGTCCAAATAAGCGTTGGACAGTATAATATACAACTACATGTTCCTTTCGGTATGAATAATCTCGACATTTATTTGTTACAGGTATGTAATTGTTTCACCAATCTGGTAATATCCAAGAAACTGTTACTTTGGGAGCCGTACATAGAACAGGAACTTGTAAGTAGAATAATGTATTGCGATAAGTAAAATTCATACATATAAATAATTTTCGTATATTAAAGGCCACGTGCTTGTCTAAAAACTGAAATTAAATAATTATGAAATAATACTTAATTGCATGCGTTTAAGGGAGGTAGTTCCGACGTCCTTGTTGGACATCATTATTGTCTACTTAATTTACTATAGAATATTTGAAATTTAAGTGCCCAATTTTGAACGGAATGCAATAGAATAGAGTGTTAATATTCGGACGCTCTAAAAAAGACGATAACTTTTTTAATTTTGTACTATACAATTTGAACTTTTTTGGGAAGCTAGAACAAATAGTTTACTACAGGATGTGAAAAGAATTTTTTTTTAAAATTGTACGAGATCGGAATTGCAGAAATAATACTAAAAGTTGCATTTTGCAACTTTTTTTATGTGGGTCTATATTGAGAGCTATTTTATCAGGAAAACTAAACATTTTTTCCGAGCTAGAATAATGTTAAATTGATATATAATACCTCACACAATACTTAAATGTTTAACAATTGTTTTGAGTTTAACCTGAGGGAAATTTTTCAAGTTTATATTAAGGGTAATTTCAAGTTTAAATTCAGGGAAATTTTAAGGTTAAAATAATTTTCAAGTTAATTTGTATAGAAAATTAAAAAAAATGGCAATGGTTGACTGAAAATCATGAAAAATCGCAATTTTTTGCCACTTTTGATCGTTTCTAATTCGTAAACCGACTAACGAATTTCACTGAAATTTTCAGGATATATATAATTTATACGAGTTTACAAAACACGTCTCTTAAGTTTTCGTTATTGGCTCAGCTAAAACAGTTGTAGAAATCAATTTTTACTACTGTTTTTCACAATTCCAACCAAATGCATTTTTTTCAACATATTTATGAGGCGTCATTTACAAAACTAATCCTTCTAGCCTTACAGAGAAATTGAAGTCGTTTGATCCATTCATAAAAAAGTTATTCCGATTTAAAGTGTGTGTGTGATAAATAGACTGCGGATCTGTAAGCAATTATGGCTTCTAAAAATGTCCAAAAAGTGCTAAGGATATAAAATACGACAGAGTTTAGTACGATTTTTATTTATATCGGATCTAAAAAAGATTGGAACGAGAGTTCGTAGCGTTTGTAAATTAAAATTAATTGCTGAAATTCAGATATTTATTCATAGATTTATTCAATAACATATTTTCCATTCTGTTCTATTACTTTTTGCCATTTTCGAGGTAACTTCTCGTGTTATTGAATAAACATATGAATAATATACCTTAATTTTATCTTCGATTCTTAATTTGAAAACGCTGCGAACTTTCTTTCCATTCCAATATGTTATTTCGCTTTCTTAAAATTCGTGTACTAATCATGTGCGTGACTGTATATTATTTTCGGTATTCCGGTTCGACTTCAATGTACACGCACGCTACACCGGGTTGATGCAGCCGGTCGACTTTTTCTATTGTTCTGCGATGAATAATCGTATCGAGTCGGAGTGGTTCATTGATCATGGACTAACGTATCCCCAGAGTTGTTTAGGCTCGACTAAACATGCTGCCACGTAAATCGAGCATTTACGTAATTAGCATAACGCAACAAGTAATCGAGTAAACGAGTAGAACAGTTTTCTCGGCGATTGGAAAAATCGAATTTTCCAGGTACAGTGAACCACGAAAGTATTTGAACGGACTTTAAAACAGTATAACTTTTTTTGCGATCTGACCAAATTACCTGACTTTTTTTTTAGCAATTAGAAGAATTGATTTACCAAAGGACATGCAAAAGAGATTTTGTTAAAATTGCAATTGTTAAGAATTACGTGAGAATATTAAAGAGGCAACATTTATAACTTTTTTATTCGAGCCCGTAATGTAAATTTAGAATATACGTTTCGTAGATGTATGTTAGTTATACACATGCTGAAAATTTCATCGAAATCGCGGTTGACGCAGTAAAAAACGACACGCATCGAAAAATGCAAGAATCTGTGGATTTTAAGCAGAAACATTTAACCACTTGTACCGCTTGGGTATGTTAATCGATTTTCATGAAATTTTCAGCACGTGTGTAACTAACATTGATCTACAAAACATATATTTTAAATTTTCATTAAGAGCCCAAATAAAAAAGTTTAAAAATATGCTTTTTTTTTATTTTTGCGTGGAAGCTTGCAAATTGTAATTTTTGGAAAATATTTTTTGCAGATCATTTGGTAAATCAGTGCCTCTAATTGCTTACGAAACATCAGGTTGTTTGGTAGAATTATAAAAAAGTTATATAGTATTAAAGTGCGTTCAAATACTTTCGTGGTTGACTGTATATATTCTGAAGTAGATGAATCCGAAGAATCAGATGAATCGGATGAAGATGACAATTTCCGCTTTCCTCGAAAGATTATCGTGCGATGTCAAAATAACGCTTTTCATTGGCAGTCGTCCACGATTGGACGTTTTGGCCGTCTCGCGATACAGTCCTTGCCTTAACAATATCATTACTTTACATAAAAACACTTGAAACATGGTTTCCGTCGATAATGTCACATAATGACATCTGTATGCAAAACATAGATAAAAAGTACGTGTTCTAATAAATACAATTTTCAAACCGCGATAAGTGCACATTTCATTTAGCACATTTAAACTACATTTAATTTCCAACAAATTATATATATTTAAGCAATTAGGATCGAAGAATTTTCAATTGAAAACGAATAAATAAGAAACACAATAGATTATCTGACAAAGTCAAAATAGCGCTTTTCATCGGCTGTCGTCCACGATTGGACGTTTTGGCCGTCTCGATACAGTCCTTGCCTTAACAATTTCATTATTTTTCATAAAAACACTCGAAACATTCTCTCCATTCGTAAAAATGACGTCTATATCAGAGCAAAGGAACAAAATTTGCGTCCCAACCAATACGGCACGAGCGTCCCAACCTTTACAAGAAAACGCCATTTCGAAACACACAAAGAAAAAACAAATTCGCATCGCGATAAGTGCACAATTCTTTTTGCACATTTACACTACATTAAATTTCTAACAAATTAGATATATTTAAGCAATTACTGCTGAAGAATTTTCAATTGAAAACGAATCAATAAGAAACACAATAAAACTTTTTAGGACATATTTTTGGCCTTTGTCTGGTACAGCTACACCGAACGCGACTTGTTGCTTCTGATGCTCGTGAAAAGTTTGTTTATAAACAGAAATAAAGTTGACAACCATGACATTGGAGTTTCCAGTGCGTGAACATGGAACAACACTCGATCCCAGAGCCTGGCTATTATATTTGCGTTACTAACAAAGTTCTCGAGATCTCCGAGAGATAAATGACAAAGACTCTTTATCTAACAATAAGTAAGAATTTAATCATCGTTCGATCATACAGACGTCTTCGAGATTCCACGACATGTAGTTTCGACACTACAGAGAGTCAGTTGAAGGATTAAGGTGAAATGCCCTAAGTGTGGACAAGCCAGAAGCGAAGCCTATACCTGGACAATTGAATTTTTATATACATATTCTGAGGCCTTAGCTACAAGTAGATGTGACTTTACCATTTTTTCTGATAAAGAAAATAGATAGAATTTTCGAGGCTTCAGAAAGAAATGTTATCGCAAAAGGAAACGAGTGCCATTAATTAAAACATCATGTTTTAATAAGTTACTCCTGATGCTTCTAGATAAATGTAAATAATCAGAATATAATCAATTTTGTGGCCACTTCGACGAAAATAGGGTACTTTTACCGATAATCCTTCTTCAGATATGCTCTGCAAATTTCTTCTTTCATCAGAAACAACATTATCTAAAATTCTATCTATTATAATGTTGGCGACAATTGCGCTCTTTTCGTTACACCTCTCGAAATGAAATACACGGACGGTTGTTTCTAATTACCGAACAAACATCTAACCATGAATACGACCTGTGGACCTGAATATCTGTGTATCTACGGCCGATGATCGGCCAAAAGTACCTGAATCTTCGAAACCTTCAATCACATGTTTCGTATTGTGGTCGTGTTTCGTACTTGAATAATTTTTTAATTGATATTTCACCAAATGAAAGAACACAATTTCTATCTTCCAATTTCCATATTTGTTACTTTTAAATCTAAATTATTACATAATTGTTGGCTAATCCCAGGCAACATTTCTATATGTGAAAACCATCTAAAAGTGGCGCTCGGATTAGGAAGGTTGAAGCCGAGATTGCATTTTTCTATACAAAGCTGGCGAAAATGTGGAAAATTCACACAGTAATAAACACTTTTTTATAGCGATACAATGTAACCATGCAAAATGACCACTTTTTTTAGCATTTCGCATTTGTTACTTTTAAATCTAAATTATCACATACCTCTTGACTATTCCCAGGCGAAATATCTATATGTGAAAATCATCTAAAAGTGGCGCTCGGATTAGGAAGGTTGAAGCCGAGATTGCAATTTTTCTATACAAAGCTGGCGAAAATGTAGAAAATTCACACAGTAATAAACACTTTTTTTATAGCGATACAATTTAACAATGCAAAATAACTACTTTTTTAAGCATTTCGCCTTACGTTTCGCAGTCCTAGCTTTGTTGACTCGAATCCATGAGTGGATCGACGCGACGCAATGTGATTGGCAATGTCCATTGGACACCGCTTCAGGAAGCAAAGAAAGAGAATGCAGAGAATCGATTCTGAAAGTTTGAATCCGGTTTTTGCACGGTCGGTCGCCATCTTGAACACTCGCTATCAAGACTGAATCATACGTTGCTCTTAGTCATCGCGTTTTACAATCAGTCGCGTCCCGTGCACATGCACGGTGGTCACGTTGCGGCAAAGGGAAAAACCAGCGCGTCGAGTCTCGAAAGGGGCGACACGCTCTTCTGCGCCGGAAAGCGAAGCGTTCATTGCCTCTCCTTGCGTCTGCTCTGCTTCTTTTGTCAGTCGAGAGTCGAGAGTCGAGAGTCGAGAGTTGAGAATCGAGAGTCGAGAGCAGAACCGTGAGGAGTCGTGCCTTGAAAACGTTTGTTCAACGCATGCCAAGCTGTACACGCTTCGATCCAGATCATTCGATCTCACGATCCATCGGCATGGCAGAGTACCCACGCAACTGGTCATCACAATGTCCAGCATTCTTGATCAACCGGGGAAAATCGACGCGAATCAAACTTGTTTGACCGTTTCTAGAAATCGGAGTTCACTTTCGCCTTGGGACTAGATT
Organism: Lasioglossum figueresi; assembly: GCA_028455805.1. Lineage (NCBI taxonomy): Eukaryota > Metazoa > Arthropoda > Insecta > Hymenoptera > Halictidae > Lasioglossum > Lasioglossum figueresi. The sequence goes on along the minus strand of CM052199.1, from coordinate 1,232,917 downwards.
TCTTTCGTTATGCTTTCCTTCGTCTGGCCAAAATGTTCCCCGCTTCTTCATTTGTCGTTGTTATTCTTTCGAGTACGAAGCAACTGTTCGTTTAAACGAGTCAAAATTCGTTAACGGAACCACCGGAAAGACAGCTCTACAACTTAATGGCCGATGTTCCTCAGTTCTTTCTGCCTTTTCTTCCTTTAAAACAGTCAAAATTCGTTAATACAGCGAACTCGCGTTATTTTGGAAACGGCTGTGTTCTGTACGGCGAAATATCGTGTACGAACACCTCTTTTTTATTTGTAAAAATCTGTCCACCGCGCCGAAAGTACAAAGAAAGCCGAACGCAGAAAAGGACAGCATAAATAAACACGGATCGCGCTGTTCTTCCCTAGTTTTTTATTTTTACGTTTTTCTTCCGAGTACAAAGCAATTTTCCGTTTCAGAATCTCTTCACGGATCGAATCATTAATAAAATCATCGGAAAATTGCTGTACAACCTAATGGCCGATGCATAGATGAATAAATTGGAATTCGTTTAACCAGACCTTGAGCGCAGACTCAATATTTTCGAGATGCGTTGAAATTTTAATAATTCTTCTGTACACACTGTACTATGATTCTTGAACTCACTTCAGTGATTTAGTAATTTAACGAAGGATAATTCTTTGAGAACTTTATGTACGCATATCGGCGCATATGTAAACACAATTTTCGAAGTTGCGCCTCACGCATTCTACGTTTCGAACGAAATAGTCATACTGCGAACGTTATCGTGGAACTATCCTAATGTATTATTTTACACCAAGCTGACAATGCTATCTAGCTTTTTTTTTATCACTTGCTAGCGACAATTTGCCGTGTCATGATTTCTTAGCATAGCCATAGCGGCCAGTGCGAAGCAATTGTAAAATATCGGACAATGCAATGGCACGTCCTTTGCTCGGATCAATTCGGAGTAGTTTATCGTTACGAAAAGCGATGTACTCTAAATTCAAGCAATGAGGTTAACAAGAGGTGATGCGTTGTTTATTCCTGCCCGCTGGCTTAATTTATCATTTATTTCTTGCATGATCGGAGATGGAAGGTCTTTCCGTCACGGTTTCTTCAATAACATTCGTATCATCAATCGCATGCCGAATCCAATCATTCTAAAGATTACACTTTTAACATCGACTCCTGTATTTCTTCCTTATCGTCGGCAACACATAAACATGTATGTTATTTTACTTTTAAACCGCACATTGGGTGTAAAAGTCTGTGTGTAAAACTCGGTGTGTAAAACTCGTTTGAAGTCGATATCAAAATAGTATGTCGACATAAAAAAATATATATAATATATGCACCAACGATAAGACAATGATCGTGGGCTCTTCCAAGAATGACGTGTTTGAAATCAATTTATTTCATTTTAATTCAATGGTATTTCAATACAATGTTCAGTTGTCAACGTTCAGTGTGTTATATTTAAATTCAAACAGTCGTGTGTGCCCATAATTATGAAAGTGGTCCAAGTCATATTGGCCAATCGGAAGAGGTTCCGTCCGTTATTTTTCACAAAAAGTAGAGCTTTATTCGAGAGGCAAAATGAAAAGGTACATCGATCAAAATATTGTGCATCGTTAGGGATGACTTTTACCTATTTTTCGGACAGCAAGCGAATTCCTCGGAGAAAGAATGAGTAATCTTTGGAGGTTATCCAGTCAGAGATCCATTTTTCATAAAGTGCGTGCGCCATCCACTGAAATATGATATATTCGGAAGGGTTAGCACTTTCCAGCAGTATCGTCAGAAGCAATCCAGACGGATTACATTCCCTCTCCTTCTTTTGCCCTTCCACTATCCAATTCCACTACCATGAACACACCCCAGCGTCCCCAACTAACAATAAGATCATAGACTGTTCGCGCAGTCGCGCAACGTGTCGCATATTGCTCTGGTCATCGGAGAGGGAGGGGGTACTTGTATTCCCCTCGATTTTCTCGACCTGGCGACACTGCTTCCCGGTGAAGTGCTTCTAACGTTTCTTTCACGTGTTTTGTGACTCGAGACCGAGCGTTGCCACGAAGCAAAATCACTTTATGCTGTCCCGTTTCATATTCTGGTCGTTCTTCGTGCAATGCTCGGTTCAAGCGGATAATTTGTTCTCGATAGAGATCCCCCGTGACTGTTTGACCAGATTTTAACAGCTCGTGGTACACCACACCTTTCTGATCCCACCAAATACAGAGTAAAGCCTTCTTTCCGTGGATATTCCGCTTTGGCGTTGTTGTTGAGGGTTGGCCGGGGTCGCAAATGGTTTTTCGACGTTCAGGGTTGTCAAGATAAATCCATTTTTCATCCCCAGCGATGATACGATGCAGAAACCCCTTTCTTTGTTGCCTAACAAGCAGAATCTCGCAGATGATTTTTCGCTTGCCGATGTCTCTTTCTTGAGCTCCTACGAGACCCACTTTTCTTTCTTGTAGACCTTCCTCAAGGCTTTTAGACGATCGGAAGTGACAGACCGAGCACAGTTTACCGCTTCTGCAATTTGTTTCTGCGTTCGATATGGATCTTCATCCACCAATGCCTGCAATTCAACTCCCTGATTTCGCATCAGGTTCGTCGGTGCTCTTTGCCAACATCCTAACAGCTCCCTGATTTCGCATCAGGTTCGTCTGTGCTCTTTTCAAACCTCCTAGTGGCTCCCCAATTTCGCATTGGGTTCGTCCACGAATACTACACAATCCTAGCGGCTCCCTGATTTCGCATAAGGTTCGTCCGCATCCTAACAGGTCTCCGATTTCGCATCAGGTTCGTCTGTGCTCTTTGCCAACATCCTAACAGCTCCCTGATTTCGCTACAGGGTCGTCTGTGCTCTTTTCCATCCTCCTAGTGGCTCCCCAATTTCGCATTGGGTTCGTCCACGAATACTACACAATCCTAACAGCTCCCTGATTTCGCATCAGGTTTGTCTGTGCTCTTTGCCAACATCCTAGCAGCTCCCTGATTTCGCATTGGGTTCGTCCACGAATACTACACAATCCTAGCGGCTCCCTAATTTCGCATCAGGTTCGTCCGCATCCTAACAGCTCTCCGATTTCGCATCAGGTTCGTCTGTGCTCTTTGCCAACATCCTAGCAGCTCCCTGATTTCGCATCAGGTTCGTCTGCGTTTGACTCCATTCCTAGAGGCTCCCTGACTTTGCGTCAGGTTCGTCCTCGCAATCTATAATCTTAGCGGCTCCCCAATTTCGCATTGGGTTCGTCCGCGCACCTTCAACTAACAAATTGATCCCTTATTCCTGGGGTAATAACCCTTCGCCAGCCACTCGCCTTGCTCGAGGCCCTCGCTCGTAAAAGACGCATGCGATGATTGAAAGTTGAAGTATAATTAATCCTTGAGAAATGTGCATCCACTAATCTTGATAACAATAATTCACCAGCTCCAGACAGTGAAATACATGAAATCAAGCCGTTCGATTAATATCCCCGATAAGCAACGAAGAGTCATATGAAAACAAGAAAGTATGGATTTGATGATGCCACTCGTTTCTCCGTGAAACGAGCGTGTCCGAAACGCTAATAGGTGCGATTAGAATCTTTGTTTAAACAGGCGGAATCGCCTCGCTGCGAGCAAGGAGAAGACAGCTGACAATCGAGCGTAGCTTGTCTGTGTCTACCGTTGAATCGCTTCCACGCTGGACAACCGGGTAATTAGGATGGTTAGTCCCAGTCCCGGCAATGCCTCGGTTACGTAAGAATCAGTGCGTGAAGCGCCGCCAGTTTCCATTCAACTGGTGCCGAGAGCCACCACCACCGCCGCCGCCGCTTCTTCGTTCTTGACATCGTAGCAACCCTATTTCGTTATTCACTTTCACCTTTGACCTTCGGAATTCACAGTGTGTCTTTGACGCGACGGTTCAGCTGTAACCTGTAACTCTACTCATCGGCTAGGAAACCCACTGCGGCTGTACAAAGTATTCGCACACCTTGTAAACACAAATAACTGTTTTCGAAACTGGATCCAACAGCTCGAACATTTTTCTTGAGACGTTAGAAGGATTGGGTTACCAGCTAAATACGAAGTCTGTTCAGAAAATAACCGAACATTTTGAATTTGGCGCCAATGGGGATACGTAGCGATTTCATATCACCAAGGCTACGATCACAGTGAATCCGATATCGGCCGATTCGGTCGACGTCCGGTGCTGTGTCTCTTTTTCGCACGCTTGAAAAAAGAGACAGATGCGTCGGACGCCAGCCGAATCAGGCGATATCGGATCCACTGTGCGCGTACCCTAATCTAACTATTGCGATCATCTTTAACATGATCTGTGCGAAGGAGTTACTAGTAATAATAATAATAATAATAATAATAATAATAATAATAATAATAGATATAATCTCGTTAAATAATGCGATCCAGCGCTGTAGCTATAACCTTCCTCTTTAGAATGAGTCCTCACTCAGCCGAAAATGCAATCAAATAAAGACAAACAATCCCGCAAACCCATGTTTCGATCCAAAATCTAGTTAGATTCCAGTGGATTCTAGTTCCTTCATAGTTCCCTTCAGTTGGCTATCCTTCCATGTTAATGGTGTGAAGTTGACTTCAAACGTTCCCTGCGAAAATCACGTGTCGCAGTTTTTCGCTCGGAAATCACAGAAGTTCTACAGTGACGAGTTTATGGTTTTACCTCGAAAATGGCAAAAATTGATTGATTAAAACGTCGCGTACTTGATTTAATAAACTTCATTTAAAATATGGAAAAAACTTGATTCGTTTCTGCATTAAAATACGAAGAAACTTTGTCCCCAACCCAATACAACTGGTGTATCGTTCGAGCAGTTCCAGAATCGGAGCCCCACAGGAATTTAGTTAATCCGACATCGAGTAAAATTCGTTCGATAGAACAATGTTGTACCTCCTCGCCTGTGTTTCCGATCTGGAATCCTCTTTGGTATGGATATTTTTTAAAACGACGACAAAGATTATCCCGCGTTTTCCTTCTCCGATTATATAAATACTTTCACTCGAAGAATGCAGTTATTTGAAAGATTGTTGACTTTAAACACCGAAGCTTGTCCAACGGAAAAAAAGTGAGCACTGTAAATTATAATAGCCCTGGTAGCATTTATGGTTGGCATTTTGTTGAGCCTTCGTCGCAATATTTATTGGCAACCCGTTAGAAATGTCGCCTTTTTATGTAGGTGGGGCAACATCGCTATAATACGAACGGCCGCCAACTGGGCCTGCTAACATATTATTCTGATCTTCTCCTTTCCGGTTATTTTTATAGTATCTCATAAATAATATACATATAAATAGTGTATTTTCACGGTAAAAAATTGGAATGAAAAGGAAAAAACTTAATTATATACGTTGAAGTTGAACCTGGTTCTGTTCGGTAAGCGGCGCGCGATCGTTAATACAAATCAATATGGCGGCGGCCTTACATGCCAAAAACACTGCAAATTGCTCAATTTTAAGCAACCATAACTTCTGCACCATTAATCCTACAGGATCGAAACTTCGATCTGCAGGTTCTCCGGGTACAAATCTACTGGATTACATACCAATTACATCATAATTTATAGGAGAAAGGTCAAAATTTGGAGTCCGGTAAAGTAAAGTTTACCCCTTTCTTTTGTTTGCCACTGAAACGATCTCTTATTTATAAATTTAATAAACCGATGAAAGTGTAGACTACAGACTTTTACATAAAATTTCGTCCCGAATATTCCCCTTCAAAATTTCAACGCGTTTTTGTCTTGTTTCATCAGAGATTCATCAGAGATTCATCATAGGGTACGCTTTTGTTAAAATAATAGGGTGCGTCTAAACTCCTGATGTTTCTACACGTATCGATTGCTATTAAAGTTTCCGTTGTCCGCCACAGTGAATAAGTCAAACACGGAATTCGTGGTCGGCACTTTGTAGCTGAATCTAGCGAGCGCGACGGAGCTGCTTATTTTCAGTCCGCTTCGTGGAAACCTCCTGGACGTGGTCCGCAGAATCGCGCGTCCGTACAATGATAAATGCAAACTACCGACTACCGACTAACGCGCAAGCCACGGCGGCATTTCCAGAACAGCCTGCTCGGTCCTGTGCCGCAAGGCTCGGTGAAGTTCGGTGAATCATCGATGCAGAAATGAAAACACACCGTGTCGCGTCGCGTCGCTTCCAGTGAGAGGCGTCGACCTCGACGTTCGAAGGAAATCTCTTGTTAGAATTTATTTCTCCGCTTCTCACGTTGTCGCGACTAGACTCTTCTCTTCTTTTCTTGTAGTCGACGCGTTATTACTCCTCTACGCATATGCCTCATTTGTTTTGCGGTCAATCTGACGTACACTCCTGCTCACAAGTCTTAGGACAGTGATCGTATTCGAATTGCTCAACTTCAAGCAACCATAATTCCGGCACCATTGATCCTACGGGATCGAAACTTCGATCTGCAGGTTCTCCGGGTACAAATCTACTGGATTATATACCAAATACATAATAATTTATCGGAGAAAGGCAAAAATATGGTGTCCGGTAAAGTCCAAGTTGCAGTAATCGTATTTTTGTATTCGACTAAAAATAAAATAATCGTTGAACGATGCCAACAAATTTTTCCTTATGTAAAGATTTACGTGTCAAGGAAAGAATGCTACACTCGCTGTATCAAAAATTTTACAAAGAAGTCAAAAAATATTTGTATTTTCTTTTTATCGAAGAATACGCCACGTTTATTTGTTATAGTTTCCACTATTCTTGGCCTCCGCGTGATCAATTTTCTCATACTTTCTGTTATATTGTTCCATCCTCGTTCCAAAATATTCCGTAAATGTGTTTTCAAAGTAGGGCAAACATTTCGTACCTGTCCATCCAGTTCATCCCATAATTTTTCTATGGGCTTCAAAATCTGGTGATCGGGGTGGGATTGCAATCAGTTTTTACACCTTTTTGACGTGTGTGTTCCGATCATTATCATTATATTTATGTTATTTAGTTAATACTTTTTGAGTTATTGAGTCGGAGTGTAATCGTTTGATTTTCCTTATCCGTTGCGAGTTACAAGTTACGACTTTACGAGAGGGAATCGTGCAGGAGATCGATGGTGTTGGGGCCTTGTATTCCGAAAGTAATCAGAATTATCCCGCGTTGTCGTTAGCATAAATGATTCTCCGCTAGCTAGAACAATTAACAACACTCTGTGCAACGTATAATGGACGGTATTGCACCAGACATGGGAAAAATTTCGAGAAAAAATATTTAAAATACTATTTTAAATAGTATACTTTAAGGACTGCGTCTCCTACGCAGACGAGACTCGCGCGTGACTGCACACAGTCACCACGGTACACTCACACACCGCTAGACCACGTATACGTACGCGAGGTTTGCAAAAGTCCGGCATTCCACTCCTGATTTCTTAATAATGCAAAGACGGGGTTTCTTGGTAGTCAAAATCGCTAGATGAAAGATCAATCTAGGGGGCTACTTGCCTCAAAAGTCCTACTTTTACGTTTACGACGCGTAATTCACATTATTCGGCAGCATGTCGCGGAGCCGCGAGAAGCAATGGACAGGCGACGGTGCTGCCGCCTATCGTGGCTGTCGATATATTGCCGAATAATGAGAGTTACGCGTCGCAAACGTAAAGGTAGGACTTTTGAGGCAAATAGCACCCTCAATTGATGATTCATCTAGCGATTTCGACTACTAAGAAACCCCGTCTTTGCATTAGGGGTTGCCCCGTCAACGCAGTCCTTAATATGAAAGGATACCCGACTGCAGGGAACTAGCAAGGAACTAGAATCTAACTAGATTTTGGGTCGAAACACGGGTTTGCGAGCCGCGGCTTTTTATCCTTATACGAGCATATTTTGAGCTGCACAAAGGTTCATTCGATAGAGGAAGGTTCAGCGCAAATAGCTCTGCTCATGATATCAGTCAAAATGTTTTTAGAGACAGAAAAATACATTGGAATCTGCGGGTGTTTTTCTCGATTTTTGCTCTACTTTGGACACTCATATTGTTAGATGTAAACATAATCTCGTTAAATCATGACCTGAGCGATCTGCGCTGAACCTTCCTCTATCGAATGAACCTTTGTGCAGCTCAAAATATGCTCGTACAAGGGTAAAAAGCCGCGGATCGCAAACGCCATGTATCGATCCAAACTCTAGTTAGATTCCAGTGGATTCTAGTTCCTTCATTGTTCCCTTCAGTTGGCTATCCTTCCATCTTAATGGTGTGAAGTTGTCTTCAAACGAGTCCTACGAAAATCATGTGTCGCAGTTTTTCGCTCAGAAATCACAGAAGTTCTACAGTGACGGGTTTATAGTTTTACCTCAAAAGTGGCTATTTTCAATATTTTTCAAATAAAATACTATTTCTAAATAGTATTTCAAAAACTTTTTCTTATAAATGAAATAATTGAATCGCATGATTATAGGCATGGTTTAAAAATAAAATAAACACTATTTAGTATTTTCTATTTCAAATACTATTTTGCCCAGCACCGCATTGCACGCATCCCAAATCTCGGTAATGGATCTCGACACGTTCGCTATCAGCGTCACTTGTATGACGACTCTGTGGTTTAGTAATTTGCGCGAGAAGAAAGTCTGATTGCTGTTTTGTTCTTCGTTATTTAGAATCACGCCGCGTGCCGTGATATTTCAGAAAAAATATTAATATTTCATGCGCGGCGTCCGTTACAACTCTCGTAAACCTGTTATCCGAATAAATGAGAGTAGCGAGAGCGTGTTGGCTCTGTTTCACTTTCATAGACTGATTGTGAGTTGCACAGTCAGCTACAAATTGTGTGTTCGCTGCAGGGAAAGAGAACTCGTTAGAGCAACTACTAAAATTATGGGGAATGAAATAGAAGCAGAAGCATCGATCAAATCAATCGCAATGGTTTTTCAAGCTGTGTAATTATTAGACTTTGGATGTTTATACAAGATAAAATGTTCATGCAAATGTCAATTGGCAGAAATACAGCAGCTAAATATAACTTTATATTTGCCATTTTATAAGGATTTGACACGGAATTGATTGAGACTTGAGACGACGCGATGTTCCGTCAATCGCTCGGAGAAGACTGTCTTTTTTATTCTAACAAAATCATAACGTAAAACATTCATTTAACAAAACATTAACGCAACATGCAAATCAATAAAAACATATATTACACTTAAACATATATACGCACTCGCATTCAGTCGTATGACACGCATACTTATATCATTCTTACAATTTATAATTTTAATGTAGCGTTAAACACTCATTTTTTCCATAAATTCGTAAAATTCAGAGTCTAGCAAGTAATTTTCATAATAAAAATTTTCCACCTGAATTGCAAGGAACCGGAGTGACATAGAAATTTCTTTTCTCTCTTAATATGTTCGATACGTTGAAAATAATATAAAAGTATTTTTAAATTTATCCATTGTGTTCAATGTTTTAAGTTACACCTCATTTTTGTCACAAATTCATAAAATCCGGAGTGCAGTAAGCAATTATTAGACTGCGGATATTTATACAAAATAAAAATTTTCCACTTTAATTGCAAGAAACCGAAGTGACAAAAATTTATTTTCTCTCCTGATATGTTCGATATGTTGAAAACAATGTAAAAGTATTTTTTAATTTGTCTAGTGTGTTTAATATTTTAAAGTACACCTACTTATTTTTGTCATATATGAGAAGTGGGCATATGATAAGTCCTATTTCAGTGGAAATTATTCAATGGTTTTTTTATTTATAATTACTACTATCTTATGATGCCTCGTGTGCATTTTTCGGTTCGACATTTAAGATCAATGATACAGTATCTGTACTATTGTATATACACAATCTAAACATAAACATCTACGTTTATTCAATTAATGAAAATATACTTGACGGTACACATTAATGGGAACATCTAAAATATGTACGTTGTTCATAGACAATGTTGTTACAGATTACATTCCATTATTCATACAGAACATTGATTGAAGATTTATGAATAATACATCTATTGACTTCAGTTACTTTTTAGTAAATTCATCATGAGAAGTGGTTAACGTTCAAAAATATGTTAACATTAAAACTAACGGAACCTGTTAAATAAACCACCACGATTATTTAAGCTGCAAAAACGCATTTATTGCATATTATTCAAGAAAAATTGATTTCTTCGCACGTACACATTAAATCGCTAAAAATCGATGGAAGGAACAAGGAACAAAGGAAGTAACATTGAATAAATGCGTCAGATTACGTTGGTATCGTTTCGTCTGTTTCTTCAAACAGCACGCAGAATCAAATCAACGCATGAACAACATCGTTATTCATGCATTTATCAATGTCATCAAGAATGTGTTGGCTGTTCTTCCGTACGTGCTCCACTCTGTGTGCATTGTATGTTACTTTAAATCCTTGTTAACTCATTAGTTGGAACAATTTCAAAGTGTACTCGAAACGCTAAAATGTATATCGAAGCTTTCTCTTGCTTCGCGATCGTTTCACGCGAAACACTCAACCTTGATTTTCCTCACAATATGCTCCTACACATTTGGGTCACCTTCCACACTACGTACATACAGAGTGTCCCAAAAATGTTGTATCAGCTTGAAAAGGCTGATTTCCGAGGCCATTTGATGCAAGTTTTTCCTTTGCAAAAATCTTCTCCGCAGGTTTGTTGAGGAGTTATTAACACTAAACCTACCACGGTCAAATTGACCGGTTTTTTCTAGGCCATAGTTATTGAAATTATAAAGCCGCTTTCACAGAAAATCACCGAATTATCTTCTTTATTTAACAATTAGACAACGGACGATTTCTACAGCTACATAATTGGCAATGCTTAGGAACGTTCGCAGCTCTGATCAATAATTTACAAGAATTTTCTTTCGATATCTCGTGTAAACACATTACTTTTCCGATATCCTCAACGAAACAGCTATTCGGTTAGTGTAATTGCCACAAATTGAGTACTTACATGACAATTTGGATGTGTTCGATCAAAAATTCAAGCTCCTTGTCGCTAGAACCTAAGCGCAAGAGTGGGATCCGCAGCCTAGCGTCAAGAGTGAGGTCTCGCAGATCCCCTGCACCCCACTGTCAAAGTCCCTGCCATCTTTCGTCGGATGAATAATAGACACATTAGTCTTTTCGAAATCCTCAATGAAACAGCTATTCGGTTAGTGTAATTGTCACAAATTGAGCACTTATATGACAATTTGGATGTGTTCGACCAAAAATTCAAGCTCCTTCCCGCCAGAACCTAAACGCAAGAGTGGTGTCTCCCAGATCTCCCAGCACCCCACTGTCAAAATCTCTGCCAACTTTCGTCGGACGAATAATAGACACATTAGTCTTTTCGATATCCACAATGAAACAGCTATTCGGTTAGTGTAATTGTCACAAATTGTGCACTTAAATGACAATTTGGTTGGTCCACGTCAAAAATCCGAACTCCTTCCCGCTAGAACCTAAACGCAACAGTAGGATCCGCAGCCTAGCGTCATGAGTGAGGTCTCGCAGATCCCCCTGCAGCCCACTGTCAAAATCTCTGCCATATTTCGTCGGACGAATAATACACACATCAGTCTTTTCGATATCCTCAATGAAACAGCTATTCGGTTAGTGTAATGGCCACAAATTGAGTACTTAAATGACAATTTGGATGTGTCCGATCAAAAACTCAAGCTCCTTGGCGCCAGAATCTAAGCGCAAGTGTGGGATCCGCAGCCTAGCGTCAAGAGTGAGGTCTCGCAGATCCCTGCACCCCACTATCAAAATCTCTGCCATCTTTCGTCGGACGAATAATACACACATCAGTCTTTTCGATATCCTCAATGAAACAGCCATTCAATTAGTGTAATTGCCACAAATTGAGTACTTAATTGACAATTTGGATGTTCACGGTCAAAATACCCTCCGGCACAGTATGTGGAGGGTTAAGGAACATCGAAAAATAACTGTTCACCTTGTTGTTTCATCGATCTTTCACCACTGTGTCAATTTGACATCAAAGGAACAAATTCGGTTCGTGAAATGAGGGTCGGATTAGGGTTAATAACTCCTTAACAAAGCCGCGAAGAAGATTTGCGTAAAGGACAAAGTTACTTCAAATGGACTCAGCAATCAGCCTCTTCAAGGAAGTACAACATTTTGGGACACCCAGTATGTTTGCCTTAACCGATCATCGCCGACGCGGCACGGCGCGGCGCATCAGCCTCCGAATCGGACTTTCGCTGAATTCATTTTCCCGCGGATAAGCACATTCCCGCGAGCATCATTTCGCCGAATCGCTGGCTGTTCGCTGGTAGTTACGTTGCGTTTGCCGTGAATTACACACGTGTGCGTTTACGTTTACGGGCCACTTTCTCCTCCAGCCAAGCTTTTCACCCCGGATTCGCGTCCGGTCGTCATAGTACTATATTATGCGGTGAATAACTCGTATTTAACTCGTATTCTGACCGTATCAGAAATCCCGAAAAAATTCACGGGAAACCCAAACATTTTCGGGGCCCCTTCCGACCTGATACGAGTCTTCCCATCCCGTCCCAAGCATCAGGATTCGGGAATTCCCGGATCCCGCAGACCTCTACGTTTTTCAGTAGTCAAAAACGCTATATTAAAGATCGATCTAGAGCGCTATAGCTTCCGAAAGTCCTATTTTTTCGTTTACGAGGCGTAATTTGCATTACTCGGAAGCATACAACTGCGCATGTATCGTTGACCGCTCACAAAAAGTCCCCTGGCAGGAATGCGGTGACTTAGGCAAGAATGCGCGCCCGATTGGTTAGCTTGGAAGGACCCCGCCTTCTATTGGCCTAAGTGGTAACGCGCGCACACTCACACACTCACACTACTGCTACGAGGGCCATTCAATAAGTAACGAGACAAATTGATATAGTCAAAAACTGTTTATTCAATTCATTCAATATTTTGGCTACATTTCAGCACAATCCCCCCAACACTTACACATTTGTCCCATCGTCCCTCTAATTTTCTTATTCCTCTAGTGTAAAATTCTTTCGGTTGCTGTCGGAGCCACTTTTGCACCAGAATCTTGACTTCTTCGATGGAGTCGAATTTTTTGCCACGTAGAGCCTCCTTAAGGGGACTAAAAATGTGAAAATCTGAAGGTACAAGATCTGGACTATAAGGAGGGTGTGCGAAAGAATCTCCCAGCCCAGTTTTCGAATGCATTCTCGAGTTTTCTGTGCCGTAGGCGGCCGTGCATTATTGTGAAGCCAAATCACCCCTTTTGTCAAAAATCCACGACGTTTTGCGCGAATAACACGCTTTACTTTGTTTTCCAGTTTATCACTGTAATATTGGCTGTCGATTGTTCTTTGGTCTTGAAGAAAATCGCATAAAATAGGTCCTCGTGAGTATATCGACAGGCACGATAGGCGGCAGCACCGTCTCCTGTCCATTGCTTCTCGCGGCTCCGCGACATGCTGTCGAATAATGAGAATTACGCGTCGTAAACGCAAAAGTATGACTTTTGAGGCAAATAGTCCCCTGGATTGATCTTTCCTCTAGCGATTTTGACTACTAAGAAACCCCGTCTTTGCATTATTAGGAAATCAGGAGTGGAATCCCGAAACCTTGCAATCCTCGCGTACGCATACCTGGTACTGTGTTGTACTGTGTTGACTGTGTGCAGTAACGCGCGAGTGTTGCCTAGTCTAGGAGACGCAGTCTTTAACCGGGGATCTCTTAAGCCCCGGTCTCCCCTACTTTGTTGTTTATAATGTACAATCACTAGAAGATTGACGATTTTTATGCAAAAAAAATTGTCTGCATTGATTGCAAGAGACGAAAGCCAATTTGAAATATTATATAAATTGACTCGAAACGTTTATTCATAGTGACAATACCATATATTTGCGTTTAACAGTGTGTTATTCGAAATAAATAGATAAATAAATAAATAAATAAATTTAAAGTTATGATAGTCTTGAAACGCATAGATATACACACGGTCTGTAACATTGGCGATAAAATATTATGATCTTCTCATGCCAGGTACAGTTACTTGAATTAATATTCGGACGCTCTAAAAAAGACAATAACTTTTTTAATATTGTACTATTCGATTTGAACTTTTTTGGGGGAAGCTAAAGCAACGAAATACTATAGCATGTGAACAATTTTTCTTTTTTTTTTCAAAAATAGCAATTGATCGGAATTATAGAAAAAATACTAAAAGTTGCACTTTACAACTTTTTCGTGTGTGCCTATATTGAAAATTTAAAAAGTACGTTTTGTAGATCCTGTGTCAATTATGTTCATTGTGAAAGTTTCATCGAAATCTGTTGATGCGGGGAAAAACGACAGGCCTTAGCAGATATAAGAATTCTTAGATATAGGCCTGATTTAAAGTGTGTGTGATCAGTTATGCTCCTAACTGTAGGTAGAAGAAGTAAATTCTAGGAAAAGCTACGAACCGTATTATACTTGCGAAATATAAGTGCGAAATTAATAGGTACATCGAGAACATGCTACGTCAACATACGGTTTAGCATGTATGTGTTCTCTCATTCTAAACATAATTGCTTCATTTTTTATACTGACGTATTTATTCTCCTCCGATGACATAACCATGACTGTTTCCAAATGATATTGATTCAAATGATTACGAAGTCTATTTAGAATATATCTACATAGTTTCTTTCGAAAATGGCGTTTCGTAACGATTGTACATATATTTACCTTCCGTTTCAAAAGGTTCTGAAACGAACATACTTGTGAATACAGGCCGTGTAAAAAGTATTCCTACACATTTATAAAAATGTATAACTTTTTGAAATGTATAACCTTTTGAAATGTATACCTTTTGAAATGTATACCTTTTGAAATGTATAACCTTTTGAAATGTATAACCTTTTGAAATGTATAACTTTTTGAAATGTATAACTTTTTGAAATGTATAACTTTTTGAAATGTATAACATTACGAAATGTATAACCTTTTGAAAGGTATAACCTTTTGAAAGGTATAACCTTTTGAAATGTATAACTTTTTGAAATGTATAACTTTTTGAAATGTATAACCTTTTGAAATGTATAACCTTTTGAAAGGTATAACCTTTTGAAAGGTATAACCTTTTGAAATGTATAACCTTTTGAAATGTATAACCTTTTGAAATTTATACCTTTTGAAATGTATAACTTTTTGAAATGTACAACCTTTGGAAAGGAATAACTTTTTGAAATGTATACTATTTTCTTCACAGTTGTGACCTTCGTCTACCATTTTCTTCACAGTTGTGACCTTCGTCTACCATTTTCTTCACAGTTGTGACCTTCGTCTACCATTTCCTTCACAGTTGTGACCAATGGCAATTTTGAAGAAATTAATTATTTACGTATTAATTAGTAAATCAATCCTTCCAACATTTGAAAAAAGAATAGTTTTTACATCGACGGTCAAGCTACCTCACAACGCTGCAAAACAACATAACGATTCAGACAGGAATAATACAAAATCGAAATAATAAAATCCAAATAAATAATGAAAATAATAGATAGAGAATTGCCGTGTTTGTAATGACATTAAC
>CM052199.1:1132119-1213685 GCA_028455805.1 Lasioglossum figueresi | reverse complement strand
GTATCGTGTACTATTTTACCGTGCATTAAATATTGCGCGTGTTTCTTTTTATCTTCTATTGAAATTACACTATGGGCAGTGGAAAATCTTTATCCGATGCTGAAATAAAAACGATTTTGACATTGCATAAAGAGAATTACTCGGTTTCAAAAAATTGCACGTATTATACATCGGAGCAGAAAGGCGGTGTATAATTGATTAAAAAATACCAAAATATACGGTAAAAAAAGTGTTCCGGTCGACCGAAAGCAACAAACGATCGCGGAAAACGTGCAATTTTAAAAGAAGCTTCGAATTCTTCGGGAACAGCACGACAAATCGCTAAAGCAGCTGGCGTACATACAAATGTACGTAATGTGCAAAGGATAATAAAAGAATGTCCGCGCTTAGTTCGAATGAAATTGAGGAAGAACCACCTTTAACCGTTCAGCATAAATCGGAACGTCTGAAATTTGCACAAGAGCACATACATTGGAGAAAAAAAAATAGCGTACTGTTATTTTTAGCGATGAGAAAAGGTTCGATCTAGATGGGCCGGATGGTTTCGCACGCTATTTTCACGATCTGTGGAAAGAATAAAGAATATTAAGCCGCGGACACAAGGGTGGCGGAGGAGTAATGCTTTGGGCCGGAATTGGTTATCGCGGAGCGACCGAAGTAAAATTTATTAAGAAAACTATGAACAGCAAAATTTATATAGATTCGATGGACGAACGATTAACTAAATTCGGACAGACAATTTCCGGGGAAAATTTTACGTTTCAGCAGGATAATGCGAGCGTGCATACCGCAAAATCCGTTAAGCGGTACTTTGAGCAAAACAAAATTAGTGTCTTAAAGTGGCCAGCGAGATCGCCAGATGTCAACATAATTGAAAATTGCTGGGTACAACTGGCAAGACATGTTTACGAAGGCGGAAGACAATTCCAAAGCCTTGCAGATTTAAAAACGCGCGTAGACACAAAAATGGACAAAAATACGGCCAAAATATATTAAAAAACTCTTTAAGTCGCTTCCGAAACGTATGTTGGCTATTCTGGAAAATAAGGGAGGGCACGCAAAGTATTAAACACAATGTTATATATTTTGTCTACGTAAATTACGTTTTTTTGTATATGCGCCATCGTTTTGTCGTACCGATTTTTGTTATTTTCTTGTTTCCATAAACAAACGGACATTTTCTTTAATTTCATTGCTTGTAATGTAATTTATTTTGGAATAAAAATGTATAAGTACCAAGAAAGACTAGATTTATTATGTCCAAACGATGAAAACATTGAATTTTCGTGGTGTGCCATCTTTCTGTCGCGGACTGTAGATGCACGTTAGTTATACGCATGCTGAAAATTTCATCGAAAGATGTAACAATCTGTGGATTTTAACCAGAAACTGACCAAAAATCGCGAGAAACTGATTTTCACCACATTTAACCACTAGTAGCTGTTGGGTATGTTAATCGATTTTGATTTTACAGAATATATATTTTAAATTTGCATTACGGGCTCTAATAAAAAAGTTATAAATGGTACCTCTTTTACTTTCTCATATAATTCTTAGCAATCGCAATTTTTTCAAAAATCTGCTTTGCAGTTCATTTGGTAAACCAAAATGCATCTAATTGCTTACAAACCATCAAGTAGTTTGGTCCAATTATGAAAAAAGTTATATTGTTTTTTTGTTCGTATACTTTCGTGGTTCACTGTACGTGTGCCACGTTCACATTGATACCAGCATAGTAAATAGCCGTTGCACGTTGACGACTACGGGATACAAACACTTGCGACATCATCTGTGTTCTGTGTCTCTCGTTGCATTAATACCTGGGCTCTGCAGACTAATTGCGAGAACGACCGTGTTCGTGTATCGTGTATCGTGTATCGTGTATCGTGTGGCGATGACGCGTCCGTGTGTACAGTAGTAGGTATTCGGGCTCGTGGAAATTTCCAAGCGTACGTGATTCGATGTGAATCTTTCATTTTTTTTTTCTTCTGATCTACGATCAAGCAAGATATCTAACGCCGGCAGTAATTATTTCTCGCGGGTGTGTCTGCGTGTAATGTCGGATAAATTCGATAAACATATTTTCCGAGTTTTTACAAACACGAAATACTTCTCAACGAATTATGTAAGTAGCTTCTCGTAAAACTTCTGTTATGAATTATGTTCGTTGGCCAAGTTCCACGTATAATGCACAAGGTTCGGCGCAAG
Organism: Lasioglossum figueresi; assembly: GCA_028455805.1. Classification (NCBI taxonomy): domain Eukaryota; kingdom Metazoa; phylum Arthropoda; class Insecta; order Hymenoptera; family Halictidae; genus Lasioglossum; species Lasioglossum figueresi. The sequence continues at coordinate 1,211,477 of CM052199.1, read as the reverse complement.
GAAAAACAGCGTTTATGTAAATTTATAAAATACATTTTTTTTCCTTTCGTCTAACTGTATAATACAGGGTGTGTTAAGACTATTACTAGACAGCGTTTTTCTTGCAAATAGTAAATATTAGAAGAAAATGAAAGAGAAGTAGTACTTCTTTTTTTAGATGCAACACAATGGCCTATGTAATTTTAAATTTTAAACTTTTTTAATGGAACGCTGTATATTTTTATATATCACGCGAAAGCATGCGTCTGGACGAATTCATCCGTATACTGCACAGTGACATTCAAGGACGTGCAAGAAATAGAAGAAATAATTGGAATATTTCGTACCAATGTGTTCACAATTATTTTTTATTGGTTAGGCTACAGGAAATGTTCAATATGACTTCTTTGTGCATGTTTCATCCATTTTTGACCCTGCATGACCTTGAACGTCACTGTGCAGTATACGGACAAAAATATACAGCACTCCATTCAAGAAATTGAAGGTCACCTTCGTGTCTAACAAAATGGTGTAAACACAAAAAGATTACATACGTCATTGTGTTGCATTCGAAAAACAGTACTACTTTTTCCTATTTCATTCTTTTCTAATATTTGCTATTCACAAGAAAAACGCTGACTAGTAGAAGGCACTATTCGTTCTAGAGATTCTTTTTCTTCTTCTGAATAAATTCGAACGCAAACGAATGTACAATTTGACGGTCTTACAAAAATTCAAAGCGAGTTTACGTTTTGTTATAATTAGACTGCGGATGTTTATGCAATTTTCAATCTTTGTAGACGAATTTTAAGAAAGTGCAATAAAATAGAATCTTATTTCCAGTGGAAGTAGCCTTTGCAGATCTGGGATAAATAAAAATTGTACTGAATTCTGTCGAATTCTATATTCTACTCTTTTTTGAACATTTTTGGAAGCAATAAATGCATAAAGACAGCGGATTTTATGCATTTGTGGCAAAAATGAATAGGTGCAATTTAAGACAAAAATTATACCCCACAATTTAAGACAGTAACATTATTAGAAGAATTTAAACGTACTACTATATTATTTTCACAACCTATTACACATATTAAGAAAGAAAATGAATTATTTCACTCCACTTTGTTGCAATTTTGTAGAAAATTTTTATTTTGCATAAACATCCGCAGTCTAATTGTAATCGAAGGTCGATTTCGCAGTATACCATTCAAGTGTACGTACTGAATTATTATGATCAATCATATTGTGTATATACAATACCGGCCAGAAGTTTAAAATCACAGCGTGAATTTAGAGAAACAGGAGGTTTATAAGAAGAACTGAATGCCTTTAGAACAACCAAGGAAGATTAACTTGTCAAAAAACTTACGACCAGAATGCTTTACAATTTGTATTATTTCTTTTTATCAAGGAATGCGTATTTTTCATCAAATTGCTCTTTCATTAAAAGACCGCCTTAATTTTGAATAACAGCCTCACATATTCAGGGCATCTTGGCAATTAGTTTTTCGAATGTTTCTGTTTTGATATATTTCCATGCTTCTTGTAGAAGTTGCCAAAGATGTCCCTTTAGAAAAGTGCATTCCGAACATTATCTTACACTGGGTGTATAAACTATGCAAGAGCATTATGGACATAAGAAAATGCTGAAATCGGTTTAGAAATATTATTCAACTAGTTCACACCAGATCTACCGACCATCAAAAGTGACTGATGTATATATTATAAAAATAACAAGATTAAATTGATTTATATTTTGTATGATTTTTACTTTAATATATACTGGAGTCAAAAAATATATTCCATAAATTCCCATGAAAATACGTTTACAATTGGAATAATTGTCAAATAAAAAATCTAAAATGGGTCATTTGATCACTCGTGGTAGGTTTAGTGTTAATATTGGTTATTATAACGATGGATCACCGAAAAATTTATCGATATATATGATTTTTACAAAAATTAGCAAGTGATTCCAAACTTTTGGCCGGTAGTGTACGTTGATTTTATATTATATAATGTCCTGTTGACAGAAATCTTCAGAATTTCTTATTATATCCTGTCACTTACATTGCAACTCTCGCAAAATATATGTACCTATAGTTTACTGATGTTTCGAAACGTTTGCTAACGATGTTTGCACTTTGGTCTATCAGAAAAGAAACTTGATTACCACACATTAGCGATGATTCAGCGATCGTGGAACATGAATCATTTTTGTTCTTTTTTAAGAATTTGTTTAGAAGAGGAAGTTATAGTAGAGTGTTCAGTGGTACGATTAAAATGGTGCAATTCATATAGTATAGTGAAATGTAGCATTACTATTGCATTAAAAAGTCGGGGTTACATCTCACTTAACTCTTTGAGGCGCGCGACTTTAAAGAAAATAAAAACCCAAGTTGCACAGAATTTTTTTTAGATATCAATATAACTTCAACTTTTCGAGGTGGGTTAAAATATATCCACTATGAATAGAAAGCTAAACAGAAGGTGGGATAGTTTTTAACCAACATAACCCCAAAGAGTTAAAATATATCCCAGTATGCATTGAAAGCTAAACAGAAGGTGTGAGAGTTTTTAACCAACATAACCTCAAAGAGTTAAAATATATCCCACTATGCATAGAAAGCTAAACCGAAGGTGAGAGAATTTTTAACCAACTTAACCCCAAAGAGTTAAAATATATCCCACTATGCATAAAAAGCTAACTAAGCAGAAGGTGGGACAGTTTTTAACCCACCTAACCTTAAAGAGGTAATTAATCAGAATTAGAACCTTTTTTTAAGAAGAAGAATTCTTATTTTACAATTATTATTATGATACATGAGAAATTATTCCAAGACAGTATGCTTCGTTGGAAAGTTTTCTTCTTCATTATCAGATGTATTTATGAGCATGTATTATGCCAAAAATTATACATCACATTTTAAGACAGTAACATTATTAGAAGAATTTAAAAATACTGTTATATTATTTTCAACCTATTGGAGATACTAAGAAAGAAAATCAATTTCCATTTCGCTCCAGTTTTCTTCTGCATAAAGATCCGATGTGATGTCAGCGACTAAAATGTTTTATATTTAATCAAATTTCCCCTATTTAATTTCTTGCCGTATTTTAACGAGTCACCCTCGTCATGAAGATTTTAAACAAAGCCTAATAAATATGAATGTTGCGCATTTTTTTTAAAATTAAATAAAGTTAAGCATTAAAATCAAGGTAGCCATACAAAATATATACATTTTTTTGCCTTCTACGACACTTTTGAAAATCATACAAATTTAATCCCGTGTGCTAAGTCTAATAAACAAACTTTAATAATTAATTATAAACTTCTCTCTCTCTCTCTCTCTCTCTCTCTCTCTCTCTCTCTCTCTCTCTATGAAATTCTGAAATTGTTTGGGCGAAGTATAAATCGGTAAGATCTTAAAAATTCAATAATGTTATAATGTTGCTATTAACGTAACAAAGTCGTTAAGAGATTAAATCAATTTTTCTTATTTTGCATAAATAATTTTTCTTATTAGTTTGCATAAAGATCCGCAGTTTACTGATCACTGTAACCAGATAATAAATAATAGTGCAAGGAGTTAAGATTGATTATGAATTTTATAGTGTAATTCTGGTTGTTCACATATTGTTTTATATTTTTAAATATTTCAAAATGATTCCTTTTGAAGAACAGTTCGGAGAATACCCCGAAATGGAAAGTTAGTTTTATGGTTTAGTCCTACCGATAGTCCTTCAGGTTTCCTGCCCATCCGATTTCTTGGCCTGTTCGAAATACCGTACGATTAGATTGTTTCCAAAGGACGTTTGTTCCATGCACGTGTATTTGTAGGTTTCAGGTAGTTTCACGTAGTTTCACGTTCCACGAATTTCGGGCTTTCTCTGTCCTAAAGTGTCGAACCTTTGTCTCTTCCCTTATACCTGAGCGTGCAGCATGATTTATTCTAGACTCAGACTACATCTTTTCGAGTTTTCTCTATTTCAAAATAATCTACAAGTTTTTCTGATGTTGTTTTCACGTTGCTCTTCAACATTTCTGGCACGCATCGAAATAGTTTAACGGTTTAATTAATTTCGTTAAGCTTCTGCCGTTTAGATTACGATTTCAAAATATCTCCAACTTGGACATATGAATTCCTATAACTGTAAATATAAATCTAATCTTTAATGTAAATATAAATTTCTAACTTTTAATATAAATTAAATTAGATTAAAAGTAAAATTAGAATAGAAACCAAAAAATTTCTGTTTGCTGTAGACATTTTTCCGTTATTATTTTCCAATGACGGTTTACTACGATTATTTAAACGTGTAGTTTATACACACGTATGTCACGTTACGCATCTAGTAATTTTTGAAAAGTCGGAAAAAACTATTTTAGCGTTATTTTATGGGCTCAAGGTCACGATATAGTAGGTTGTTGAATTCTTCTTAACATCAGCTTAACGGTAAAATAAAAATAGTGAAATAATAGTGAAATAAAAAATGCATTTTAACATTTAAAAAATCGGAATGATTTTCATATTTTCTTGCAAGAAATTTTTTTTCTACATTTTGTATATACGTAGAAGTCTGTAGATGTTTAAATACTGTTCAATTTTTGTTGAAAAAGATTTTTTCATTAGATTAACGGAAACCTATAAATTATGATGAAATGATATAATGTATTATTTTAATATTAAATATGTCGATTGCGAAAACTTTAATAAGAAAACGTACATTTTACGCTCTGCGACTGTTGATGCTCGTTTCTACTTAAATTAGTTATAAATCTTAAATCTGTGCAAGTCATCGTTGTTTCCGAACCTGCCCGACGGAATCGAGTAACTCTCGGGCAGCCCGAAACTCTCATAAACATAAAAAAAACTGCATAAACATCCTTAGTCTACTTAAGAGATTAAACATTAAAATTTTTCAAAAATGTTTGGTTCATCCTCTAGATTTTTCAAGTTACAGAGAAATAAACCGTGATTACTGCCCAAGGATTTACGTCTACCCATTATTCGATTACGTAAAGCTTCTGATGGCGTAATTGTGTACGGCCATTTGCGTTTTTGGATAAACGATGTATTGTTCGAACATTCATTGTGGATGCACAGTAATCACCGTAGCAATCAACTGTAATTCGCTTAAAAAAAAAACAAACTTTAATCCAGGTCGGATTTACGTTATTCGCAGGCATCGTGGAATGGCGTAGCCTTAAATCACCGTTGTACAGAGTCTCGGAAGACAGATAACGCTGATCCACGTGCTCATAGTACAATTCTTTGTGCCCGTATCAGTGACTTGTTGGTGATAAATGCAATTACACAATAAAGAATCAGCGAACAATGTTTGATCGTAAAGTAGATCGCCGCGTTAACGCGCAATTTCGAAATGCCTCGAATCTGTAAAATTGTTTCGCTAAATAATAGCATCGAACGGTAATAATTCGACAAAATGTTTTATACATCATTTGCATGGAAATTAATCTAAATAAAGATCCATACCTTGTGTAAATCATTTCAATCGATTGAAAATAACGTCTCCGTATTTGTACATTTCTTAAATGTTTTGTCTGCTTTAAGTTTCGCCTATCGAGCTTTGTTATAAATGCATACGTTCCGCTGTCTAGTAATAATAATAAGATGTGGGGCACGATGTAGAATGTGGTACGACATTGTACACATCTCCTCTGTTTGATTGTTTTACGTCGCTTCTTCGACTGAGCGAACATACGCCACCGTCGGCGTAAAGGTGAACTAAGAAACAAAGATGGAGAGGCAGATATGTTTCTCACAGGAGAGACAAAGACAGAGAAGCAGCTTGTTTTTTCGATGAGCCCCACTACAGTTTCATTTAGCGAGGAAACAATATTTTTTGCGATGCTCTTTGTGTTGAAATATTCTCTGAATTATTGCACGTTCCTGTACAGAGCCCTTTTTTGGAGAAAGCGTACAGAAAAAAAAATTGTTCTATAAAAACGTACGCTATTATCGTTTAGAAAGTTTCAAGAGACAAATTGCAAAAAAAGGGCTCTGTACAGGAACGTGCAATAATTCAGAGAATATTTTAACACAAAGAGCATGAAAAAATATTGCTTCGCTAAATGCAAGTGTAGTAGGCTCGTCGAAAAAACAAGCCGTTTTGTATTCTTTGTCTTAACCTCTCCTGCGAGAAACATATCTGCCTCTCTATCTTTGTTTCTTAGTTCACCTTTACGCCGATGGTGGCGTACGTTCGCTCCCGCGCACCATTAAGCGACGGGACCTACAGTTTAAGGTGGGTTCCGAATCTAGATTGTAATTTATGTAATTTACGAGAAAATACATTACCGTGTTGGTTGAAATTCGATAAAGACTATAATTCGATAAAGAGTATTCTACAACAAGTTATAATTTTGTAAGGAGTATATTCGAAGAACGATTGATCTTTCTGTTACAGAATGCGGCTACCGCGAAGACGAAGGAAGTATCCTCGACGTCGCCGACGAACAGCACCGGTAACGGCACGACCGGGAATAATGGTGGACACGCGCCCCTTCGTCGTAGCTACACCTCGCTGGTAACCACTTTGATCGAACAGCATCGTAAACTAGATCGCAGCGCGAGCGAGCCAACCTCTCGCTACAAAACTGAGTTGTGCAGACCATTCGAGGAAAGCGGTACCTGCAAATATGGCGACAAGTGTCAGTTCGCGCACGGCTACAGTGAGTTGCGCAATCTTGCCCGCCATCCGAAATATAAAACCGAGCTGTGCCGTACGTTCCACACGATCGGTTTCTGTCCGTACGGGCCGCGGTGCCATTTCATTCACAACTTCGAGGAGGCACGTATCCACAATCAGAAAGTGAGCGCGCAATTGGGATCGACGCAACCGAACATCATGGGGCTGAACCCGTTGTTGAGCGCGGCGGCTGCGGCCGCTGCCGGAGCTGGTAACAATTGCAACGGTTCCAACGTTAATTTAACCGTGAACAGTGTCAGTCTTCTCGAGCAGATCGTCGCCTCGCCGCAAGTCGCCGCGGCGGCAGCTGCAGCGACGCCCAGTCTGATGAGAACCAACTCGTTGAGCTTGTGCAACAACAGCAATAGCAACAACACGTACAACCCGCCGCCGTTACTCAGAACGAACTCGTTGAGTTTGACTACCACTCAGCATCACCACCACCACCACCACCATCATCATCATCAGACTGGCTCGACGGGCGTAAGCTCGGTTATCGGCGCCACCAGGCCGAAGCCGCTTAATCTGAGCCCAACCTTCTCGCTAGGCAGCACAGGAGACTCGATCTCGCCATCCTCGAGCCTCAGCCAGTCACCGACGAACTCGATGGCCAGCTTCTTCAGCGACGAGTGCAGTCAACAGCCGTCCCTGAGCTTACCAACCACGGCGTTCAGCTTCGGCCAGGATTTCGGGCTTCTCGCGACAAGACAAAGCCCCAGTCCACGGACGAACAGCATGTGCAGTCCTCTAAGCTCGGACGAACTTACACCGAGAACGCCATCTCCATTGTCGCCGAACGCGGACTCCAGACTGCCTGTTTTCAACAGGATCAGCAGCACCCTCGGCGATTTCGAGAACATGAAGATTCAGTAAGGTGCTAAATACCCAAGTCCCTTCGACTCTTTGGTATATTTTTCAAATTTATTCGCTCGAAGATCGAGAGACCGCTCGCAAATACGTCCAAAGGAGGCAAAGCGCTTCGGACCCGAGTAACACGATAATTGATATCTGCCGAAAAGACAGGAGAACGTGAGGGAGAGAGAGAGAGAGGACGAACTCTCCCACCGACTTGAGGAAAAGATTTCCCTTTTTTTTTTAACATTTGAGCCACATTTCCCCCTCCCCCCCGTGGGACGATCTTCCTCTCCAACGAACTCGGCTTCTTATTTAAGCGTTTCTTTTCTGTTTGTAGAACACGTTAAAACATTTTATTCTCGTTCTTTAAGCAATCATCTCTTCCTTTTTATCATAATCGTCTTGATTATTATTATATTATATTATATATTATTATTATTATTATTATTATTACCGCTACAATTTTTAATAATATAATTATTAATAACGTTATCAGTAATATCGCTATCGATACTAAATATCATCATTACTCTTAACTGCATTAATAGCGTCAGTCACAGAGTCTGACTCTGACCACCAGAGCCGTTTTCTTCTCTTTTTTTCTTCTTTACCTTAGGTTTACGTTCATTTAGCGGAAAAGTCGAGATTGTATCAGCCCGGATGTCTCGACCCGCTCGCGCGACAATCCTCGCGGGATAAAATTCAAGGGCGGGCGTAGAATCTCCCGACAGATCTAGGATCGGAAAGTCGGCGAAACGAGAGGGACGCGTCCAAGTTTCTTCCGAATTCTAACTTTCCTCGAGCAAGTTGTTCTTTGATCTCTGTTGGGCCTAGACCAGGTCCCGGACTCGTTTCTCCGACAGCCGCGGCCAGCGTTGTTCCTTCTTGCTGGTCGATTATCTATTTCCCGCGAGGATCCGCGAGGAAGCTCGCGAAGCGTCGTACGATCCGGGGCAGGTGAAACGTTGCAATATTCCAAAACAGTTTTGTTAGTTGCGTTTCCTTTTCGAGTCCCTTCGTTCGAGATGAAGAGAAGGGAAAGCTGCCTTCGAGAGTGAAAGGGAGGCGAGGGCAACTTGCGCGCGCGTGCGAGACAGAAAGGAAAGCAAATAGATTGACATAAAGGAGAGAAAGAGAGAGAGAAAGATAGAGAGAGAGAGTGTGTCTGTGCGTTGAGAGTGTGCCTGTGTGCGCGTGTGGGTGAGAGATACGGTAGTATGTGTTGAGGCGGTGACGAAGCGCATGAAACGGATCAAGAATCAAACATCGTGCTATGCAAATTAAGTGGCTTAAGAACTCCGATTGTCTTCCAATGTTAGAGAGCGAGTGAAAGTGTGTGTTGTGTGCGTGCGTTAGCCGAGGCAAGAGGAACGATGGCGAGACGCGGTGGTGAGAGCAGGCGATGTGGTAATGAGCAAAAGGAAGATAATAAGAGAAAGTGGTGCGTTCGTCGGTGTGTGTAGCATTACGCATGGGAAACGGACGTGTCCTCCGAGTAAGTGAATGAAAGCGTGCTCGTTTAAGGATAAGTTATACGAAGCCATTAGGTATATATATATATATAGAAATATTTTATAGCCGGGGAGTCGCTAGGACTTTCGATCGAATCGTGTTTCGAACGGACACCATTTTTCTTAACGGTGAAAAAAAAAAACACGCAAAGAAACAAATACACGTTTTTTTTACTTTGATTTTTTTTCTCCTTTTATCGATGAAAACAAAGGATATCCATGAATAATTACCAGAGAAGACGTTTTCGAAGATAAATCTATCGTTTTTATCAGTTTTTTTGATTACCGAGACAATTGATACTTCCCCCCGCCCCCTCACCCCCTTCTTTGAACTGAATCGAATTATCGGTGATATCTTTATAGCTTGCTGTGAAAATTTTGGTTTTTTCGACACCACTCACATCCTCCAGATGGCTCATTCCTTTTTAACGGTTTTTCTGACGCGGAGTATGCCCCAGAGTTATGGTAGTTCGGTCCAGAAACTGAAGGGTCCAAAAAAGACAAATACCAACTTTTCCGGGAAAGTATTTAAGACATGTTTACACCAAGAAAAAAAAACAAAATCTCAAACAATTTTAACGATGCAACACAAAACCAGGATAAGTAGTATAGAAAAATATCGATGTGGCTTCCTCTCGTAGTGCCTTAAACCAGGCCTCGATATTAGCAGATTAATGACGATTGTGTGAATGATTAGAGAGAGAGAGAGAGAAAGAGAGAGAGCGAGAGAGAAAGTAAAAATGGTCATCAATTTCGTAGCATATGCATACATTTATGTATATATATGTAGATATACATACATATATATATATATATATATGTACACGCATTATTCTCTCCTGTTAAAAAAAATGTGATATGTAACTACTGCAATAGAAATATAAACTATTATTAAAAGAATATTCTATTATAGGATGTGAGAACAAGAAGGAGGAAAAAGGGAGTAAGAGAGGATCAGAGAAAGAGTACTGAATCACGCGAAAGATAGATAGAGAGAGGGAGAGAGGGAGAGAGTGAACGAGAGAGCAACGCGAGACGGCGTGTTTTGAGAAATCACTTTTCGGGCATTCGACATTTACGTTTCAGAGAACACGGAACGATACTCCAACCGTTCGTTCGAGATTAAATTCGAATAACGATCTACTCTCCGAAATAAAACGCTTGCTTCCGCCCCACGCGCCGTCTCTTTATCTCTCTCTCTCCTTCTCTCTCGAGAATATACGAGGATAGAATTAAAGGGAAAGATGAGAGAGAAAGAAAAAATAAATAAAATGAAAGTGCCTAAATGACGTGGTTTCTGAAAATCGAATACATTTTGTATATATATGCACACCACACACACACACTTCTTATGCTAAACAAACAATGTTTTTGTTTAATTTATACTTGAAAGCAAATGTTATTGTAGTTTTAGTTTATTAATATTATTCTATTATTATTATTATTAATTATTAACTATTATTATTTTTATTATTAATATTATTATTATTATTATTATATTCGCAACACTATACGCCTCAGTCGCAACTGAAGTAGCCATCCTGCTACTTCGACGAACAGCACACGGCATCCATTTAAAAGAATATTCTCACAATTAATTATTTATCTGGTCAATTGTTTCTTTTTCCTACTTTTTTTTTGTTTTTTCCCCCCCGCGCAACGATTCAATCAATTACGAGTGGTCACGTAGTCGGTTGCTTTCGACGATCGTAGTCCCAAAAAACTCTGAACTAACGTCAATTAGCTCCGTGTCTTATCTACATACAAACACACACTATATTATTGCTATTATTATTAATATATCACTATTGCTATTACCGCTACTACTACTACCGCTGCTATTACTATTTTATACTACAACTATTACTACGACTTTCTACCGCTGCTGTTGCTATTACTCTCATTGTCGCTAGCCCTGGCCCAGTCCGACTTACACGGATCGTTGTAGATCAGCTAGATCCTCGTAATCTTCTGCATTTTAAACGCCGCATTTTTTTTTTCTTTCACATTCAGATTTTCTCGCTTCGCTCGTACAACCGCAGGGAACTCTGTCGTCTGTTTTCAAATTGTTCGAACGCGGACGATGGTTCCGTACGAGCAGGTTCATCGCGATTCAACAGCATTTGAAGCGCAGAACTTCTGCGCTTGTTTCCCCAGTCTGGTTCTTTGAAATGTTGAATCGAACAAACGAGCGGGCGCGAAAGAGAAATCCAAAGTTCAACGAAGTTTGAAACGTCGATCGGCAACGGAACGCGCGTGTCAATTAGAAAATATCCTGTATGTGTGACGCGCGAAACGGTCAATCGGACCGAGACGAGTCCGCGCAAACCCGCCGGACAGGCGCAGAAACACAGAACAGAGAAACAGACCAAGAGTACAGATAGAAAGAGAGAGAGAGGAGGACAGGCAGTTTGCCGAGCGCAGAGAGTGAAAGTCCTGAAGAGTTTCTTCTCGCTCTGTCGAGAGGAGTATTAGTTTGTTGCGTATGAAGTGTCCGATTTTAGAATGCAACTCGTAGAAAACGTTTTCATCAAGAAATTCCATCAGTTCGTGATTAACTCCTTGCCTTACGATTTAGTTTACGATACCAGTGATTCAAATCTTAATTGCAATTCTTAATTTCCTAAAAAAATTAGACAATTTATGTCTACCGTATGCCTACATGCTCCCCAGTAGCTGTTTCGATCAAGAAATTCTATCGGGTCGTGATTAACACCTTCCCTCACGATTCAGTTTACGATACCAATGGTCAAAACCTTTTTTGTAATTCTTAATTCCCTGAAAAATTTGAAAATTTATGTCTACCGTATGCCTACATGCTCCCCAGTAGCTGTTTCGATCAAGAAATTCTATCGGGTCGTGATTAACACCTTCCCTCACGATTCAGTTTACGATACCAATGGTCAAAACCTTTTTTGTAATTCTTAATTCCCTGAAAAATTTGAAAATTTACGTCTACCGTATGCCTACATGCTCTCCAGTAGCTGTTTCGATCAAGAAATTCTATCGGGTCGTGATTAACCCCTTCCCTCACGATTTAGTTTACGATACCAATGGTCAAAACCTTTTTTGTAATTCTTAATTCCCTAAAAAAGTTGAAAATTTACGTCTACCGTATGCCTACATGCTCCCCAATAGCTGTTTCGATCAAGAAATTGTATCGGGTCGTGATTAACCACTTCCCTCACGATTCAGTTTACGATACCAATGGTCAAAACCTTTTTTCTAATTCTTAATTCCCTAAAAAATTAGACAATTTATGTCTACCGTACACGCCTATATGTTCCCCCAATAGCTGTGCATTAACGAAACGAAAATAGAATTTTATTTACATGGAACTTGATCAAGGAACTTGATAGGATACATATTTAGGCTGAGAGTTCCAACATGTAGCTCGCGAGCCACACGCAGCTTCTTCCCCGCTTAGGCGCTTCCCCCACTCTTAGTGTGGGAAGACTAGTCGCCTTGGCAAAATTGAACTCGTCAGAACACTCCCCTGGATCTTCTTTCTACAGTAATTGTTTGGTTGTTTGTGGGTTTTGCGTAATGCTCGAAAGATAATTGTTAAATGCTTCTTTCGCGTCCTTCTATGGTTTTTCTTATGGTATAAGTTTTTGGTACAACGATATCAATGACTTCTTGGGCGTCTGCGTATACATTGTCGATATTTAATTGATTCGCAATGTAATTCTCTTCGCGTTTGGTTCATCGTCGCTGTTGTCGGCGTCAAGTAGCCGAGATTTGTTGCTACGTATGCTATGTTCGCGGAGTGTTCGACCTTGCCCAGACATTTTGCGTATGCACCTTTTGGAATTGTCCTTTTACGTTGGCAGGTCAATTTTTCACCTTCGTTCAGCCTTTGCACGAACATGTATAATGCAGCGCATGCGCTTCGCGCGGCGACCGCCATTACACGCATGCGAAGGCTGAATCCGAGTGGGGGGACCAAGATGACGGCGTCGGCGCTGGGTATATAAATGTGATTCTTTGGTCAGATTTATGTTACAACCTCGCGATGGGCGCGACGAACTGTTATTGTAGACGATAACGACGACAGACATGATCTAGACCACAAAGATCAATACCTTTGAAAGATTACGATCTCCACATAAACATACAACATTGTTTGTTTGTGTATATTCAAACTATTTATTTGTGATACGAAAAGAAGATGAAAAATTGACAAGCCAACGTAAAAGGTAAATTCAAAAAGGTGCATACGCAAAATGGCTAAGCAAGGTCGAACGCTCGGCGAACATAGCATACGTAGCAAGACATCTTGGCTACTTGAACTTGAACAACAACAGCGACGAAGACGGTGAACCAAAGGCGAAGAGATTACTTTGTGAATCGATACCACCAAGCGAAACGACTCTTTGGCAACTCCTCCTCCTCGTGTGGTCACCATTAATTGGTAAAAAGATTGAACTTACTATAGACACATGAATTAAATCAGCATCTACATCCAAAGACTTGTACCATAAAAGAAACTATGGGAGGACGTGAAAGAAGCGTTAACAACCATCTTCCGAACAAGAATTATTCACGGAGGCAATTCGAAGAAACATGGTTAAAAGAAAAATCGTGCACGACGTTGTTAGAAACGACCGAAATTACATCCGAGGACGAGACATTATTTCTCGATACATTCGAGATCGTTTCGATGGAACCATCCTCGTCGTATGTTCCCATGCAGAACTCAAGGATCAACTCGAGGATCAACTCGAGGATCCAGATTATCTAGAAAAGTCATTCCAAGCAACAGCATCAACATCGAACACTGGGAAAATCTTACAAAGTATTTCGATACTAACGGGAGAAAGATCACATACGCTAAAATCGGAAATTGGGAATGGCCTACGTGCGATGAAGATCGAGATTTTCCCCTTCCAGAAAACACAATACATTCCGAAGCAGAGCCGGTGGAAACAAGCTCAAATGAGAGCGTGCTTCGCGACTTCATCGCGTGCGGACCCATTACACAGAGCCAGTGTGAAAACGATCGACACAGCGTAAAAAAAACAAGGACCCGAACATCGAGAGAAAAAAAAACGAAACAAAACTCGAGTTATGGATACAACAATTTCTCACAAGTCCGATAAACCATTTCGTTACGCAGGAGGTATGGTTATATTACCCATTTACGAATGAAACAAGCTCGTACACGAACGTTACGCTTAATAAAATTCAATGTTTCTTTAATCAAAAATCAATACACGGTATTCTTCGAGCACACGCTCAATTTAGATCCAACAAACATATTATATAACCGACGTTCTACCGTGGTAGAAAGAAGATCCATGGTAGTGGATTGATGAGTTCAATTTTGCCAAACATCCTTCCATTTTCTTGAGCAATGATTTCATGGGAGGACAGTTATCGAGGATGTAATCGAACAGTTTGTAAAGCGGCAGACCCACGAACGTCTGCGACATCGTGATGAACATTAACTCCAATCATCCTGTTACACGCCCGAACGTCTTGGATGTCGCGATAGACGCGGATCCTTCATCCTCCATGTTTCCAGTCAGTCTGGTAGCCAGCAACACGAATCCCGCCTAGCGTTGATCGCTGAAAAGCCACATTAGTCTCGATCGTTGACGTAGAACAGGCATGTCCAGTTCGTTGCTCGATCGGAGGCATTCTGAAGGAATACCTCCACTTCTTCCGCCCCGCCCGTCTCGCTCCCCGTGGCGGCTCGGAGTGCTATGGTCGCACTTGACAGCGAGACGCGCGGACGGGAAAGGTGGGAGTATTCCTTCAGAACGCCACGAATCGAGCAACGAACCGAACATGCCTGACGTAGAACCAGTTCTTCCAAAACGGGGAAATCGACGAAAATAACCTACCCCCTTTCTGATGACCAAACACGTTGCGCGATTGCGCGAACAGTCTACGGTCTTAGTGGGGGACGCTGGAGTGTGCTCGTGGTAGTGCAATGGGATAGTGGAAGGGGAAAAGGAGGAGAAGTTTGGCATCCGTTCGGGTGCGTAGAACTTCGTCCCTGTTCGACGAATGGTGAAGGTTTGACTAATGGTGGGGAACAAGTTGGAACTCCCAGTTGTAAGGCAAGGGGTTAATTCACTTACTAGTCGTTGATGGTAAAAGATAACTACAAAATCAAAATAACAATCTTGCGAATGGCCATAATATCTTATTTTTACAGTAATACAATCGAGGAACTTGAAATTTGTCGATAGAGTACATTGGGTATACAATATCGCGTTTCTTTAACTCTAGGTTTACGGAGTTAAATATCATTATTTCGCGTTACTTCATAACAGGAATATATCTATCCAAATGGCTAGCCAGGCTTCGTATAACGTATACCCAAAGAAATACAATTTTTTTGAACAATTCCTCATGGGTGCAACTTTGCAATCTCCATAATCTTGTATTGAACATATAGAATTCGTCGGTTTGATGGGTCCCGTAAACCTAGCGTTAATATCGCTGCTAGAAATCGGACATTTCATACGCAACAACCTAATAAAAGCGTGCGCGATCATGGTGGGATGATTCGGGCCGGGCCGGACTGCGCTGGAGAAGTCTTCCAACGCGCGTTCTTCAAAACCAAGCCCCACTTTTGCACGCTCGTTTGTCGCGTTCGAAGTGAAACGGGGGAAAAACGTTCTCTCGACTACTCTCCAGCTGGGTTAGCGGAGTTCTTTAAGTTTCATGGATGCAGAACTTAGGAATCTCCATAATCTTGTATCGAACATCTAGAATTCGTCGGTTTGATGGGTCCCGTAAACCTAGCGTTAATATCGCTGCTAGAAATCGGACATTTCATACGCAACAACCTCATAAAAGCGTGCGCGATCCTGGTGGGATGAGTCGGGCCGGGCCGGGCGGCGCTGGAGGAGTCTTCCAACGCGCGTTCTTCAAAACCAAGCCCCACTTTTGCACGCTCGTTTGTCGCGTTCGAATTGAAACCGGGGAAAGACGTTCTCTCGACTACTCTCGAGCCGAATTGAGTCGAGTTCCACGACTAAATCCGTGCGACGATGATAGAAGTAACAACGGCACACCGTTTCGAAAGCGTCCGCCGGGATGCTACCACGGGTTTCCTCGTTCAACGTTTGTTACTTTCGATATTGTATGTCTCTGTATTCTTGGGTCTCACCAATCCTAACCCGTCTTCTTCTTCTTCCGCCAATCCGGGCTTCGGTAGACTTTTACGCAGACTCTGCGTTTATGGAAGGCTCTTGGCTTTTGTGGCTGTCGCGAAATTTGCGGATTCTTCCGTAGACTGGACTGTGGGCAGTTGTGTTTTTTTTTCTCTTCCTTTTTCCGTTTTCATCTTTAATCCTAAATAGATATTTAATTTATTCATGTGGTTCGGTTGCGACGAACAAAGGCAAAACTTCGTCTTTGTTCTCTGCTGTCCATGAATTATTTATTGCGATCATTCAGCCAGAAAATTTTGTTTCCGAACACTCGACCAATCACTGGACAGCGGGTCTTTATGCGAAACTAAAATTTCTTTTCTTTCTCAATATGTTTGCGCTGCTTCGAATTACACTCACATTTTGTTATAAACGTATAAAATCAGTCTAACAAATGTCTACCTACTACGCGAGTCAAAATTGTAATTGATGGACTAATTTTTGTCACAAATGTGTTAAAAAATCAGTCTAATAATGTAGATTCTTCCAATGTTTTTCCTATAAACGCATCAAATCCGCTGTCTACTAATCACCATGGATCAACTTCGATTCGTTCTTTGAATTCGAACAGCTCGCACGCTTCTTTGGCTTTTCGAGTATTTCATTTTGTTTTATTGCGAAAACGAACGATTTCGATTGTCACGTCGAAGCGAACGAATGAGAAAGAGAGAAAGAAAGAAAGAAAGGAAGGAAGGAAGTGTGTATGCGTTTTTTTTAGTTAATTAGTGCAATTAATATTATTACGTATTTATTTGAACGATCATTTTTAAGCCGATAGATTTTTACAGAACCAGAAGCATGTTTCTTAGCCGCCGCCGCCGCCACCCCCCCTTCCCCGTTTAGTTTTCTCATCAGGAAAGAAACGTGCGCGATCTTTCGAAGTATGTACATAAAACCACGAAATTTTCATTCAACCACTTTTTTTCACGTAGATTCCATAAAATTCGTCCGACGAAACGCGATTTAGTGGAGTACAACCGTAAAACAAAAAAAATACTATACATACGATCCCGATAGAAAAAAAAAACGTGCGAGGAAACTTTGTCGTAGCACCGAACGACGCTGATTTCATACCCTCGTGTTATAGACTTGACAACTTATACATATAATATAATACTAATAAATAATATACTTTACGTTACGTCTCTTTTTTAATTTAATATATTTATTTTTTCAATCAAGTATTTATATATTTATACAATATTTTATACAAACGTTCTTCACAGATACACGCTGATTAAATGTAACCGACGCGTTACAACGATATATATAATGTGACAGGTCGATCTCTTGGCTCTCAGAGGATAACCGATCATTCTTGCAAACCCCCTCGCAAACCCGTTTCTTTTTCTTTTTTTTTTTTGTTGTATTTTCTTCCATTTCTCCGAGACCAACCAACCAACCAACCAACCAATCAATCGAGTTATATAGTTTTTTCTCCCCTTTTTGTTGCATGCGTGAAGACCGGGGATACCGGTCGCCACTCTGCGGTCTTCTCATCGAAACGTCGAAAGTGTGTATACTTAATTTCTCCTTGTGATACGACGCGACCGCGACATGGTCGTTCGAGAAAGATTTTGCGCGGGAGATCATGTTCGACGAAAGATACGGTACGAAAGAGAACGAGGGAAAGAGAGATAGAGAGGGAGACTGAATGAATGAGAGAGTAAGAGTGAGAGAGTGAGAGAGGAAGGGAACTGGAAGTGGAAGCGTATGTATGCGTGTACGTATGCGTCAAAGAAAGAGACACTAGCGATACGTACTAAGAGAACGAACTGCGATGTAGCGATTTTGGGAGCCAATTGATAGGCTGACGAAAGTCGTTCGAACCGGATACGTGTGTCGTCGAGCCTCGACGAAATCTCCGACATATTTTCTCCCTTTCGTGATGTCTACGTGGAGGACCACTGGGAATCGAAACCGATTTCTCTACCGTATTTTTCCGACAGACATTTCTTGTAGAATTCAATGATTTTAACGCATCGCCGTACGGTGATTATTGGACCTTCGAATAGCAACAGCAATCTTCATCGCGGAGTAACAAGTCGCCCTCGATTATGTCGTTTAATAGTTTCGTTTAACCCTCGCAAGGTAAGGTCTAGTAACGCATGAATCGGGGCTCAGGATTATTTACCCAGAACGGCCGATTTTCGAAGGCCTATGCCCCATCGGCCCGGTTTCGCTTCCCGTGGCGGTGCTAGTTCTCCTAGACGCCACGTATGTGGCGCCTGTGGTCCGGGCACAGACCAGATATAGACCCGACACCTTATGGGACTTCCTTATGGGGGGTGTCCACAGGAATCTGTAGTACCGACACCTTAAAATGCCAGTGATAGCAATAATTTTCTTTAGATTACATTCACAATTTGCTGTTAAACCGGATATAAATAGCGTGCCTCTAGCGCGTCTCTGGAAATAATAATAATACGTCTTTTTATTTCTATAGAGGTGTTGACACTGAACGGTAATGGAGTCGCTCTGGCGCACCATTACCGACGGACACCAAAATACATTGGGTGTCGGGTCTATTCCTATATTTCGTCCGTGTCCGCGCCTGAACTGGCTCGAGAACTATGGCCGGGCCGAGTCGAGGGGACGTAGCCTTCAAAAAATCGGCCGTCGCGAGCAAATAATTCCGTGCCCTGACGTAAATAGCGTGGCGGGGTCTCTAAAGGGGCCCCTAGACGATCAATAATATTGTCAATACGCCTATCAATAATATCGATGAGGCGTATTGAAAGGGCATACTGACCGTTCAGCAGGGATTCGAGGCATTGTCATATTGTTAGCTTCGATATTATTGTTAACCTACATTGACAATGTTATTGATCGTCCAGGGGCCCCTTCAGACCCTGACAAATGAATTTCATAAGTAGCCTCGTTTTCAATCGATTTGGGATAAAGAATAACCACAGCATAAAAAGTAAATATCTGAAGCTGGGTCCGTCTCTGAGACCCCACATTATCTTGCGAAGGTTAAGTTTGTAATAGAAAGATTTCTATGCTTTGTTTTGGCGCAGCACAATTATTGAAAGTTGAAACACTAAACCTACCGTCGCCCGTCAAATGATCGGTTGCAGATTTTTTATTTTACAATTACTGAAATTATAAAGACGCCTCGATGAGATTCGATTCCATGGATTTGTTCAAAAATATATTGTGATCGAAATGGTACAAAATCGAAATAAATTCAATCTTGTTATTTTTAGAGGACAACATATACATACATATACTTTTGCCCTTACACCACTTTTAATGGCCGGTAGGTTTGGTGTTGATAGGATTCTCAAATAGTGCTGATAGACTAACTCCACTGGAAGACTAGCTTGTTGTCTACGGAGATTTCACGGGAACGCAGTTCGCAGATTTTGATCGATTGTCGGTATACACGCGCAGGCTCGAACGACTTCCGTCTAATCCACAATGGGACCACAAAGGTGATAAATGCATATAGAATTTCGTTAATTAGAGAAATGGCAAGCCTCGATGAAAAATAAATATGTCCGCCGTAAAGACCCGAATTTGTCCGTGTCAGCGAACGGAGCTAAAAATATACAGTAGAATTTTCTTTTTGGCGAGAAACTGATTTTTGTTCAATTTTTGGATTCTATTTTGCTCTTACATTTTTGCTCGTTGCTCCCGCCGCCACTCGGACAAATCTCGACGCCTTCGCGGCACAACTACATTTACCGAACGAAAGAACACACATACACGCAAGTCTCATGTACCACGAATGAAAAAATTGTAGTTCGATAAGTATTGCCAACAATACACTATCTATTTATAATACATTTTATTATTATATACAAAATAATAAACTTTGTGTTCACTGATTTCTTCATCCTGTTTTCCTTACTCCTTCTGTCCCACACGATGTTCTGAAAAATATTACGTTTACATAGTTTATGTAGTCGATAATTTGCAACAACGAAAAAGATCGTCTTTCAAACCGTTGAAATTGGAAGATGAAATTCTATTTGGATCTTATAGTTACATTTTATGGCAGGCAGCGTTTTTGCGTAGAAGAAAAGTGAAAGTAAAGGACAAATAATATATGCAACAAATTTTTCTTTTTTCGAATTAGCATTTTAAAATAAAAACATTCGCACGTTAAGTATAGACGTTTTTGATATAGTATAGTTATTCTTAGACAGCGGATTTTATGCAATTTTCACGAAAATGAGTGGGTGTAATTTAAAACAGTAACAATATTGGAAGAATTTGAAAATACTCATGTTATTTTCCATTTATTAAACATATTGAGTTTGTTGAAATCCAGGTAGAAATTTTTTATTTTGCATAAAGATCCGCTGTCTAGATATTATAGTTAATAAAGTTAGGTATAGTTAACATAAAACAAATTTTCTTTCTTTGGAATTAGTAATTTAAACGTTACGTATAGACGCCATTTATAGTTAGAAACACTATAAATCGCTCAACTTTAGACACTTATAGCTTTTGAATCATTGACCTTGAAGGATGGAAACTTGGGAAATTTCAAGTTTAGATCTAGGGGAATTTCGAGTTCAAATTTAGGTAAATTTCAAGTTTTGAATTCAAGGAAATTTTAAGTTTAAAGTGAGGAAAATTTCATGTTTAAAACGAGGGAAGTTTCAAGCTTAAATCGAGGGAAATTTCAAATATTGAATTTAGGGAAATTTCACGTTTACATTTAGGGCAATTTCAAGTTTAAATAATGGGAAATTTATAGATTTAAATAAAGGGAAATCCAAAGTTTAACACGAGAGTAGTATCAAGTTTTGAATTGATGGAAATTTCAAGATTAAATTGAATATTTTAAGTTTTGGATTGAGGCAAATTTCAAGTTTAAATTGAACGATATTTCAAGTTTTGGATTAAGGGAAAATTCAGGTTTAAATTTAGGGAAATTTTTGGATGTACTTCCAATTACATTATCTGTACAGAAACGTATGTACTCGTAAGCAATGTTTACTAAACTGGAAAGACCAGCTAGAATACTCCAATTTTTTAACGATATTCAATTCATTTCAAGCAATAGTATAAAAGAAGTTATTCAATTACATCATGCATTGGGGTAAACTTTCGGCATCGGAGCGGCGTTGATAAAAGTTGCTAATCCTGTGTATACTTTTTAAAACAAAAACGAATTATAAAATAGTTTTGCAACTAACGTCACGGTCGCGTCGCACAGTGATATTAAACGCTGGCGTTGCGACGCCTTTCGGTCTGCTCATGGTATTAAGAGGATTTTGGAACAATAATCCTTCGAACTACCTTTGAATTACACATCGAAGACAAGGAAATGTGGATATTTTCAGGGATTCTCGTGTAGTCTCTACAACAGTAGGTAAGTGACATTTTATACATTTATCGGGAAACTATTGACAATGTAAGAACAAACTTTCTTGGGATGTATAGTTATACATACAGTCAGCCACGAAAGTATTTGAACGCGCTTTAAAACAGTATAACCTTTTTATAATTGTACTAAATGATATGCAAAAAAAGATTTTTAAAAAATTACAATTTATAAGGTTGTATGCAAAAACAAGAAAAACTTTTTCATTTGGGCATTCAATGAAAATTTAAAATACAGGGTGAGTCCGAAGAAACAGAACACCTAAATATCTCCGTTACTTTTCGTTGTACAAAAAAGCTTCTTAGTTCAAGAGCTCAAGGGAATAGTTTTGAACATATTTCGTAACAGAAATAAGGCAAATGAATCTTACACGTTGAATTTTATTTATTCCATTTTTCTGGGTTGAAGGTCATTTGTAGGTCATATTGTGTTACATGGATGAATTCGTTATTTAGTCAGCTACAACATTACGTTAACGAAGATATATCATTCCATTTAAAAAAACATCGATGACCTTGAAATCTCATAAAAAAATGACCTTGAAAATTTGTTCCCTTACACCGTTACATGTGGCCCTTCAAACAGTGTAACTTTGTCCTAAGAAAGTATTTTTTATACAACGAAAAGTAATGTAGATCTTTAGGTGTTCTGTTTCTTCGAACTCACCCTGTATAGTTTAAATTTTCATTACGGGCTCTAATGAAAAAGTTATATATGATGCCTCTTTTACTTTCTCATGTAATTCTTAGCTATCGCAATTTTTTCAAAATTCTTCTAATTGCTCAAATAGAAGACAGGCCTTTTTGGTCCGATTACAAGAAAGTTATACTGCTATAAATTATATGTATACGTTCTGTAAATTTTATTGGAATTGGTTAATTGGTTTACGAGTTACAAACGAATAAAAGTGGCAGAAATTGCAATTTTTCAAGATTTTCGGCCTTTTTACAATTTTTGATAGTTTATAACTCGTAAACTAATTAACCAATTCCAATGAAATATTCATTAACGTATATCAGAACGTATTCGTTTAATTAATTTTCGTTTTTGGCCCAGCTAAAAAAGTTGTAAGAATCAATTTTTACTATTGTTTCCACAAGTTATACATACCGTTTTAAAGTGCGTCCAAATGCTTTCGTGGTTCACCGTATACAGAGTCGGGCAAAAAAATAAACGATTGACGAATAAACTTGTACTTCATTCGTTAATCCCAATTAACAATTAATCTCCTAGTTTAGTCGTTAATTGCAGTTAACGATTAAATACTTACCGATCACAAAAGAAGTTGTACCGTTTTAAAGTGCGTTCAAATACTTTCGTGGTTCACTGTAAGTCAATTCAGAGAAAGGAAAACTACCTTTATGGCATGGATAGCTACAGTACAATGGCATGGGCCTTGGGATGCCATCCGTTCTGTTTTCCCCGGGGTTTCCTGCTTTGTAGTGCGTCTGGGAACTTCCGAGAGGATTTTCTTCAAGGGTCCAGGTTCTTCCACGTTTCTCGCTCATACTTACTCCATTGCCACAAGGGTCTGGATTAGATCTCCGGAGGCTGCTCTTTACTTTACCGGACTCAAAATTTGTGCCTTTCTTCTATAAATTATGATGTAGTTGGTATGCAATCCAGTAGATTTGTACCCTGGGCGGCTACAGTCGAAGTTTCGATCCTGTAGGATCAATTGTTCAGGACTTATGCTTGCTTAAAGTTGTTCATTATTCAGTGCTTTCGACAGGGAAGGTCGCCGCCATATTGGTTTGTAGTGACGATCGCTCGCCGCTTACCGAGCAGAACCGCTAGGTGGCAGGACTCTCTCACCCCCTCTCTCTCTCACGCATCAATCGTTTTCTGTGTTCTTTTATCTCCGACCTCTTCTCCCTTTGTTTCTCTTCTTTCATTTTATTTCTTCGCCTTCTTCCGTTTCTTCGCCACCGGATCTCAACTTTCGCGAGACAGTTACGTTTTCAACCGTTGTCCCATGGTGTGATTCTTTTTCATTCGGTATACATATAGGGTAACTGTGCCGATTACTGCGATATCATGCTTCGATCGTATTTTGTTTTAATGTTATTCCTGATTTATCATGAAATAATAATGCGTGTAAGAGAGCATTTCATGGAAGAATGATGTGTTCTGAATACATAAAAAAATTGATGGCCTTCAAAACCTAATACAACATAAGAAAATATTTA
This sequence comes from Lasioglossum figueresi, assembly GCA_028455805.1. Taxonomy (NCBI): domain Eukaryota; kingdom Metazoa; phylum Arthropoda; class Insecta; order Hymenoptera; family Halictidae; genus Lasioglossum; species Lasioglossum figueresi. Next base: position 1,187,719 of record CM052199.1, on the reverse strand, counting down.
AAACCGGAATCATCTAATCAAGTACTACTTACTGCGTACCTATTACTGCGGATTTGAATTCGAAATAAATATACGAGCGCGCAGAAACAAAGTACAGTGCCGGACGAAATGATAGGACATTTGATGTATTTGTATATTTCATATAACACAATAGGATATATGTACATATTACACGCCCTGTATATTAGATATGTCCTTCAAAGTATCCATACAGAATTGCAAGTTTGTATCTTGTACACGAATAAAATTAGAGAAAATAATGTAGACATGTATCGATTTTAGTTGGACAAAATGATACAACATTATTAAAAAATACAATTGTTTGAAGTAAAACCACCTTCTCGATGTATAACATCTACTAAGCGATTAGGAATTGATTTAAACAATTTTTTAATACGTTTTTGTCTTAAAAGACTCCAGTTTGTAACAATACTTTGTTTTAATTCCGTTACATCTTTGTATTGTTTTTCATTCTCATAAACGTTTCTTGAAAGTTCTGCCCATATATTTTCAATAACATTAAGGTCGGGTGAACTCGAGGCATGTCACATTTTTGTAAATAAAATAAATTTTAACACATCTTGCTTTGCATCGTTTATTAATTCAGGATATTTTGTGCTGTTTACACGGCCTGATAAAAAAACAGAACGTACACATATCATTTATACCAATATAACTTTCTTATAATCGGACCAAAAAGGCCTGTCTTCTTTTTGAGCAATTAGAAGAATTGATTTACCAAATGACATGCGAAAAAGATTTTCGAAAAAATTGCGATTGCTAAGAATTACATGAGAAAGTGAAAGAGGCAACAATTATAACTTTTTTATTAGAGCCCGTAATGCAAATTTAAAATATACGTTTTGTAGGTGCATGTTAGTTGTACACATGCAGAAAATTTCATCGAAATCGGTTGACGCAGACAAAAACGACACGCATCGAAAGATATAAGAATCTGTGGATTTTAAATAGAAACATTTATCTACTCGTAGCTCTTGGGTATGTTAATCGATCTTGATGAAATTTTCAACATGTGTATAACTAACATAGATCTACAAAATCTATATTTTAAATTTTCATTAAGTGCCCGAATAGAAAAGTTTAAATAAATGCATTTTTTTATTTTTGCATGCAACCTTGTAAATTGTATTTTTTGGAAAACCTTTTTTGCAGGTCATTTAGTAAATCAATCCTTCTAATTGCTTACAAAACATCAGGTCGTTTGGTACAATTATAAAGAAGTTATACTTGGTTAAAGTTCGTTCAAATACTTTCGTGGCTCACTGTATAGTTATGAGTCATCGTTTTAAAACTTCAATGATCGTTCGATGTGTGGAATTTTTTGTTCGTTGATTTTCTTTAGGTTTAATATTAGATGCATATTGTCAGGAAGTTAATATGCAGTGTCATTCTATAGTGGGAAGTATACGTTGCGTCGTTGGTTTTCTTTTCCTGTATTCAAGCGTCACCGACTATCACTCTGAGGTAGTATCGTACGATTTCGCAGGATTTGTTTAGTCATCGTTTGGTATTCGAGGTTGTTCTAAGATCGATAAACATCTCATTCTGGGAACACAAGGAAATGTAAGAAGGAAAATAAGAGAAATTGACAAAATGTCGATAATACAGATTTGTAATGTGCTAGTTTTAACTATCCCAGGTTTCATCAATCACTCCGTTAATACAATATAGTATTGAAAGGTTCATTTTATCGTGCGATATTGATACGAGACTGGAAGAATTTACATTTAACACAAACCGTACCGGCTACAAAATGTGTCGGATACACATTGTTTTATAAAAGTGACAAGACTGAATTTATTTAGATTTTTCACAATTTTTGTACCAATAAAGAAATTTATTGAATAATTTCTGGGTGATGAATGGCGGGCGACCGGAAGGGAGGAGGGGAGGTCCACAGTTAGGAAATGGGGAGAGGAGGATGGAATAGGTTATGTTTTTAAGGTATGTGAGATCTCTCTCTCGTAAATTTTGTAAATATAGTATTAAGTAGTAGTATTCAGTAGTAGTTTTAAGTAGTATTAAGTCATTTAGTGTTCAGTTTTTAGGATAGATTGTATACAGGTTGTTTCGTCTAAAACAGGACACCTAAATGTCTCCTCTATCTCTGATAATACAAAAAATGTTCCTAACGTAATCTAAATGGTTTCAAAAGACGAATCAGATGGAAGAATCGTTTTTTATTAATTGTAATTTTTCAATCGTTTCTTCAAAGTCACTCGTGTTTTTTTTTACATATACACACATTTTTTGTTGTTGTAGGTTAAGTTAGAAATAAGGTTAGGGTAAGAGAGGAGGATTGAGAAAGGTCGGAAAGGAAATAACGCTATTCAATAGCGCAATTAACGTAATTTCAATAATTATAAAATAAAAAATGTGAAACCGGTCATTTGACCGGTCCTGATACGGTTACTGTTAAATAAGTATAACAATCCGGTTACAGTGAAATCTATACTAATTCATAATATTGTTGTCTTTCATTCGCAATCTGACACAGGATGTAAGGCAACCAACGGATAAACAAAATTGGTTACAACTTTGATCGATCGTAAACGTTTCACCATCGTGTTTGAAACGCCTTTTTGAATTTTCAATATATGAAAGTGCACGCTGTCGCCGCTATTAAAGGAGCCTGTTTTCAGCTTCTCCATGGCCGCAACGGTTAATTGCGAATTGTTCTGAATGCCCAACTGTCAGAGCAAATATATCTTTGGTCCGCCGCGCCGCGCTGTGCACTTTCATTCTTGGTGTGTTCGTTTTACGCGCACAGTCACAAATTGTAATGCAAAATGGAACTCGGCGCAGCTCGGTTATACAGACTACGTTTTCTTATGCATTTTCTTGTTAGCTGTACTGGGCGTCCCATCTAAAATTTCTAAGACAAATATCTACAAAAATACGAATGAATAAATGTTATAGATGGAAGTTGTATAATTTCCGCGGAGGACACACCATATACATACATATATATATATATATATATATATATATGGTTGGTGGTTGGTCGTGGGCTTGTTGTCATAAACCTTAGACTTCAAAAAACCACCCAAAAAAAGTTCAACTGCGTTAAATCGCATGATCTGTGCGGCCAATTCTGATCACCAGAACGGGAAATGACACGACCAGGTAATTAATCGTGCAGAAATTTAATTGTTTCTCGGGCTGTATGACATGCGACGCCGTCTTGTTGAAATCACATGTCGTCCACATCCGTATCTTTCAATTTAGGCACCAAAAACTGGATTATCATGTCGCGACAGCGAGCACCAGTAACTGTTATTGCCTTACGAGCCGACCATATTTTGTACGAAACTTGCAAACTGTAGCTGCCAAACCTTCATTATTCTTAAAATATTGCTCAACAATGAAAAACGCGTTGTTCTGTCGTGTAGGACTCCATTTTTAATAACCCTGAACTGTCAGCTGACACGCTGTCGTTTTTTTCCGTTGGCAGCACTTTACCGCACAAATGGCGCGAAATTCAAATCTCGCGTGAATTTGGGGACACCCTTTACATACTCTTCAGTGCAAGTTGAAACACAGACAGAGAAATTAAGCTGGCGGTGATTGTCTTCATGCCAAACAATTGACGATACGCACAGTTGGCTGATTTGTTGGCGCGCGCACACGCGCACACACGCTACGTCTGGCTCTTGTAACCGTGTGAGCAGAGCCGATGCGACGACTCATTTTTTTCTGCTCATTTGCTCTCATATTCGTTGTTCCTACAAAAGAAACATCGGTAACACCAAAATATTGTGTACCAGGCGTGTTAAAAAAATACTGGGAATTTTTATTTTTCGGAAATAATTTTATCTATTCGTCTACATACGTTAATGTTATCCACTTAAAAATAGTCTCCATTAGATATTACCCACTTATGCCAGCGGTTCTTCCCCGAAACACTTCTGGAACTCGATTTTTTGAATAGCTTTCAGCTCTTTCAGCGATGCGTTTTTAATCTTATCTATGGTTGAAAAACGATGACCCTTTAAAAGACAAGCTTGGCTACCGTTAAGTCGTTACCAGACCTGGACAAACTTTATTAGAAATGACAATAACAAATAGCTATAATATTAGAAATGTCATTTGTTTCGCACCGTTATTTTCAATTCTGTTATTTGAAAATAAAAATAATATTGATTTATTTGAAATAATGGCAATTTCAAATTATATATTATTTCGATATTCCGTTATTTCAAGTTTGTGAAAAGAAATAATCTTGAAAATAATATGCATGAAAGGGTGTCAGTATAAAGTTTCTGCTTTATACTGAACTGAAATCGGATGATCCGGTTAGCTGATATAATTTTGGGGGACAATTTCGCAATTACCTAAATTAATTATTTCAAATAATTATAAAATAAAATAACATGTTATTTCGAATAATATTTAAGTAATGTTATCCTAAAAGTGGCCAGCTCTGCTCGTTACCCGACCCACATTCGAAGACACTACTGATTCGCTGTACTTGGTTCGGGTGCGCGGCGCACAGTTTAGTAAACAGGATGAATTTTGTGTCAAAATCAAAGAACTTTCGATAGAATTGAGATAGAGCGATGATTTTTTTTTAAATTAAAGCTGAAATATTGCAGAATATAGGAAAAAATAGCGAGATAATGGTACCAACGTTAGTTCATGATATACTTTACTCTAACGGACTCAAACTTTTTGCCTTTCTCCTATAAATGATTATGTATTAGGTATGCAATCCAGTAGATTTGTACCCGGGGACCCTGCAGATCGAAATATCGATCCTGTAGGAACAATGGTTCAGGAGTTACGCTTGCTTAAAGTTGAGCATGTTTCAGTGTTTTTGACACGTCGCGTCGCCATACTGGTTTGCAGCGATCATCGCGCCGCTTACCGAGCAGAACCGCTAGATGGCAGAAAAATTCATCGGTTTACCCCACTATGCGGCCAGGGCCGGTTTAGCCAGCGCGGGGCCCGTAGCAAATGTTACCTGGGGGCAATAGGTTTTGCATGGTAATAAAATAAAACACAATGAATGATCTTTTCTTTTAACATTTTCCGCTCCAAGCGCGGGGCCCGTAGCATTTGCTACTTCTGCTACGAGGTTTAACGCGGCCCTGTATGCGGCAAAGGGATGCATTTCACAGCGCGACATCAATTAACGTTTGCGGTATGCATCAAAAAGACTCGTTTTCGTATTGTCGCGTACAGACGTGGTTAATCCGTTAAAATGGCCCGGTCGACCAGACAGCAGACAAGGAGGCAGAAAAAAGGGCATGGGCAAAAACTCAAACGACAATTAACAGTTAACGATGTCATGCGCGGTCATTGAAGCCGGCCTATTCATCGAGCGATTGGACCAGCCTTGCGCAAACCGATAAGATTGCGAGCGAAACGGAACTCGAACGAGAGCAATGGCTTCGTTTCGCCGATATCGTACACCTTTGTAATAAACTCCATCGCGCGCACTGCATTCCACCTATCGTTGTCGTGTCCTCTTTCCCCTCCATTTTTCGTTTACGACCCGATGGGTGCCAGTTTTATCGCGACAGAAAATTGAAAAATTTCGGGGCGTGAGAAACATTCGGCTGATATATCGTATTGAATTATTGCGAGATTTTATTATATTGTAGTATATAAATAACTGGTGTTGCAACCTGTGTTATCGAGCACTGTAATATTGTTCTTCGTTTTATATTATCATGGCGCAACATACACGACGTTGGTGAAGGTAATGGGTGATAGCGACTGATATTATCCGATTCGAACACAACAAACTCGTTATCGCTTCCTTCTCCCTGTTGTTTATACCGACAGATTTTTCTTAAGGGAGTAGACTTGTTGTAAAGATTGCAAAGGTGCGGGATTCGCGTTCTCATTTCTTGATAATACAAAAATGAGGTTCTTCAGTAGTCAAAAACCAGTTAAAACGCAACATCGTGGATATATCATCCAAAATTCAAACAACAATCGCAATACCCGCTCTATATTATCGGCATTAACGCGTGCCAGTGCTGCCATCTAGCGGTTCTGTTCGGTAAGCGGCGCGCGATCGTCACTACAAACCAATATGGCGGCGCGACGTGTCAAAAACACTGAAACATGCTCAACTTTAAGCAAGCGTAACTCCTGAACCATTGATCCTACAGGATCGATACTTCGATTTGCATGGTCCCTGGGTATAAATCTACTGGATTACATACCAAATACATAATAATTTATAGGAGAAAGGCACATATGTTGAGTCCGGTAAAGTAAAGTTTACCCTCAGATTATTATACATTGATTGACCTGTGTAGTTTCTGTCCGCCACATCCCGACGTGTTCCAATTGCAGTAATAATTCTTATTCGGCTACCCCAAATCAGACGAATGACGAAGGCTATATATTCTTTAAAAATATTCTTGATTGGTCCGTGTTTTCCATTAATAACTCGTTAATAAAGCCGCGGAGAACATTTTCGCAAAGGAAAACGTTACTCGAAACGACCACAAAGTTCACCCCTTTCAAGGAAGCACAACATTTTGGGACACCCTGTATAAGGAATATAACAGATTATATTATTTAAGGATATCGACATCCATACGCGAAAATGGCTGTCATTTCTGCTGTAGAAACCAATGACTAATTGAAACCAAAACGCAGAGAAGCTTGCATATATGCAATTATCATAAAATTATAGTTGTTGGAGACAAAAGTTGTAGAAAATTATCATACTATTTAGTTTACACGCATTAATTTCACATGGCGAGAACTGTTATTACCGTGGACACATGTTATGAAAGAAGAACATCATTTAAACGTAAACAGACGACGCGACGGAAGTGAAATATCACGTTGTTATGTGCTTATTGTGACAAAACAGATGTAATGTTTATAAATGAAACATTACATATCTGAATATATTGACAAACGAGTTTATATGGATGCATATTTATTCGTTTGTTTATCTCATTTAACTTGATCTAACTTTTCGCATGTAATAAGTAGTTGTCTACTAATAAATACGTAGACAAGTTACTTTAATCATTTCAATAAGGTGGGAAGAGTATATAGCCAATTTTCAACTTTAAACTCTCCTTTCATTTTTGTTATATAAATCCGCAGTCTAATAATAATAAGTAACTGATAAGAACAAGTAATTTGCCGCTGTTGATGGTTACAGTCAACTGATGTATATTTACACTTTTGTAAAACAATACGATAAATGGCCAACAACAATTCTTATTTTTCTCAGTCGTTTATAAATAGACTGCGGACTATATGCATTTATGATAAAAGTATGTGTAATTTAAAACAGATTAAAAGGTACCATTATGTTATTTTCGACCTATTAAATATATTAACACTAACCGTACCGGGTACAAAATGTGTCGTTTATATATTGTTTTATAAAAATTACAAAACTGAATTTATTTAGATTTTTCACCATTTTTATGATAATACGTCCGCGTATTTTTTGTTACACTAATCGATTCCTCTGTTCATTCTACATAAAAGATTAGAGAATGATTAGTTTTCGAGATATTTTCAAAAGTCTTTATTGAAGAAGTCGCACATAATAAGAACATTAATTAATAATACATAATATACATATTTTGATTGGCTACATAAGGGTTAACAGTGGTCCACGAGCATATAAAGGGTGTCCAAAAATTCATGGCAGAAATAATTTTGGTAGAAAACACAGGTTTTTAATAAAAAATTGTTAATTTTTTATTGATGCATAAAGTATACAGTATAGAGTTATGTATGGAATAGCATATCGGGTAAATGGCCTCCTCAGGTTTGCTTGGACATACGCACTTTTTTGTCGAAATTTTCCGTGACCGTTTTGCATAAATGTGGCTGAACTTCGTTGATACAGCTCTCAATTTCCTCCGTCAAGGCGTGGGTAGTCGTGGGCTTGTTGTCATAAACCTTAGACTTCAAACAACCACCCAAAAAATGTTCAACGGTGTTAAATCGCATGATCTGTGCGGCCAATTCTGATCACCAGAACGGGAAATTACACGACAAGGAAATGAATCGTGCAATAATTGAATTGTTTCTCGGGCTGTATGACATGTGGCGCCGTCTTGTTGAAACCACATGTCTTGCACATCCATATTTTGCAATTTAGGCACCAAAAACTGGATTATTATGTCGCGACAGCGAGCACCAGTAACTGTTATTGCCTTACGAGCCGACCATATTTTCTACGAAACTTGCGAACTGTAGCTGCCTAACCTTCATTATTTTTAAATATTGCTCAACAATGTAAACGCGTCATTCTATCCTGTAGCAGTATATATATATGGTTGGTGGTTGGTCGTGGGCTTGTTGTCATAAACCTTAGACTTCAAACAACCACCCAAAAAATGTTCAACGGTGTTAAATCGCATGATCTGTGCGGTCAATTCTGATCACCAGAACGGGAAATGACACGACCAGGTAATTAATCGTGCAGAAATTTAATTGTTTCTCGGGCTGTATGACATGCGGCGCCGTCTTGTTGAAACCACATGTCGTCCACATCCATATCTTTCAATTTAGGCACCAAAAACTGGATTATCATGTCGCGATAGCGAGCACCAGTAACTGTTATTGCCTTACGAGCCGACCATATTTTGTACGAAACTTGCGAACTGTAGCTGCCAAACCTTCATTATTCTTAAAATATTGCTCAACAATGAAAAACGCGTTGTTCTGTCGTGTAGCACTCCATTTTTAATAACCCTGAACTGTCAGCTGACACGCTGTCGTTTTTTTCCGTTGGCAACACTTTACCGCACAAATGCCGCGAAATTCAAATCTCGCGTGAATTTTGGGACACCCTCTGTAACAGTTGGTGCACCTATGTAAACGATTTTCTGAATTTTACGTAATCCAAGCATCCTTTCGTTGAAAACATAAAAAAAAACAAATAAAACCATAATAATTGAGAAAGCGTTTATGTTCAGCTTCGCGCAAACAAAAATAATCGACTGTATCTGGAAAATTTGTGACGTTAATATGTAAATGAAAAACGTCATATGTTATTATGATAATATTATCAACGTGAACTAGGTTAAATATTTTGTGTTGCTAGTAACCGGTTTGAGCAGTAGTGGAAAGAATAATATTTTAAAATATGTATTCGAGTCAGAAACTAAATATAACTCTAGAAAACATAACTACTGGAATTATTATAACTCTAATTGGTGATGATATTTCTTCAACTATAGAGTACTTCAACGTTCATTACGCATTTGCAGATTTTTAATGAGTTGTTAAGTCAATAATTTGAAGCAGCGACGCCGACGCGACGGGTTATTCTCGATTATACATATCAAGTCCTTGTTCACCGTCCCTGACCGTTCCGGTCTCGTTGTTCCTACTGGTGACGATTATGCGCAGGGGACAATCTAATTCGTGGGTTTATCATGCGATCGCGTAAGTTTCCTTTCAGGATCTAATCAATAATCCGTGTCTTATAAATATTCAGCTAATCAAATAAACGGTTCCTGTAAAACAAACATTATTCGTCGTACAACTGTTTTTCCATCTTTTCATCATCTTAGAATTAACAGCGAAAAATACAGTTAGGAGCATAACCGATCACACACACACACACACACAATATAAATCAGAATAACTCTTTTATGAACGGACCAAACGATTTCAATTTCTCTGTAAGGCTAGAAGAATTAGTTTAGTGAATGACGTCTAATAAACATGTTGAAAAAATGCATTTCGTCGGAATTGTGAGAAACAATAGTAAAAATTGATTTTTACACCTTCTTTGGCTGGGCCAATAATGAAAATTTAAAAGACGCGTTTCGTCAACTCATATAAAGTATATAAGTTCTGAAAATTTCATTGAAATTGATTAATTGGTTTACGAGTTATAAACGATCAAATGTGTAAACAATTGCAATTTTTCATGATTTTCGGCCCTTTTTCATCATAGTGATCGAAATAAATATAATGTTTGACATAGAAGCATTACAATGCGTTACACGTTAAGGATTTTACCAGTAAATAGATGAAAGTTATTAAATACTTCGTTCATCAACATACCCATTTCGCTGGATCAACGAGCAGCAAGCTTTTTTAATGTTTCTTCCTGTAAATGGTAAACGGATACAGGTGATTCTTATAGAGTTTGTCATTCTAAAACCAAATCTGAAAGCAGAATTGCTCTATCACGCAATGTTTTCGAAAAACATTAGCTTTTGTAAAAACGCACGAGGCAGCGGATTTGATGCATTTATGACAAAAATGAGCAGGCGTAATTCGAAACAGTGAAAACATTAGAAGAATTTAGAAACACTGTTATATTATTTTCGATCTATTAAACATATAAAGAAAGAAAATAAATTTCTATTTCACTCCAGTTGGTTGCAAATCCGATAGAAAATTTTTACTTCGCATAAAGATCCGTTGTCTAGTCATAACATAGAGAGGACTGCTCTATTATATCCATCATCGTATACTGTATATCCTACAACTTTTACTTGAAACATTATTATATACCACTTGCAGTTTTTAAGATATGGAATTTTGTTCAGAAAACGGGAATTTCGACGCACTGTGCCGCGCGGCGACGCGACGATTGCGACAACGACGCAAAGGAAAAGGTACTTTAGATCGGCGCTTACGAAGTTTCTGACACGTCGCGAGTCGCGAGTCGCGAGCAAGTCACGTTCCGCGGTTGGCCGGTGCGCTTTACACATCCGGTTGCAACGAACGTGGGCGTAGTAGTCGACAGGACGAGCCGTGCACCAGCAGCGTAGAACGAATTGGAGTGTGTTAGAACACCGAGGTCGATTTCAATTAACCGACCGTTTCTGAACGGTGTCTCTCATTAGCAGGTCGGTCAACTTGTATGTTGCGTTGGCCAAGAATCGATCGCGACGGTTCCAACTTCCAATCCAATCAAGTTGGAATCGATGAAATATCATTTCCATCGATACGATTCGAGTCGGTTCGATTATAACAATATAAGAGTGACTGCCAATTTTGTTTGTCACGCCAACGAGTATACATTCTCATTGAATTGAACAAATTTACAAAACTTTACAAATATACAAGGCACAATATTTATGTCTACGTATTTTAAAATCATTGGAAAAAAATATCGCAGTAATACGTACACCCGCAGTAATAGGTACAGTTACTCTATGAACGTGTAAAAATATTGTCGACTGCCACACAGAAGAGAAGTACAAATTCTGACAGAACTTCGATTAATTGGTGGACAAAAGAATGTTTGAAATTAGCAGTTCTGTATATGAGTATTACAAATGTGTATAATAGTGCGTTAACAATCCATTTTGTTCGATACGCGCAGCGTACAAATGTAAGTTTTTTTGCATTGTAATACAATAATATTAACAACCACATAACACACACTTTCCATCATCTCCTTTTGTAATTTTCTATTACAATCAAGTTGGAATCGATGAAATATCATTTCGATCGATACGAGTCGAGTCGGTTCGGTTAGTGTGTGCGATCGTCGCGCGTCGCGATGCTGATCGACGTCGCTTCTCCTTGGCCGACGCGCGACGTTTCGTTTCTATTTATAGGATTTGAAAAATGGCCGGCGGATATCGACGCTGACGGCATGGCACACCGGTGCGCGCGGTGTGGTGGCGTGTTAATAATGAGAAACGCGACGCTGCCTGAGATATCCCTGCATTTTGATGCAAACCAATCAATCAATGTATCTGTCGCGTCTGTTCGCGCGAGACGATCCTACTCGCGTCTTTATACGGCAGAAATATTCGGTAATAAATTCAACGCATCCCCTCCTCGTTGATGCTCTCGACGCGACGCGACGTTGCGCTGCTGCCATGCTGGTGTATATTGGTTAAATGTACCTATTACTGCGATTTAGAATTGAGGGGAATACAGTTATCCTCTCCCTGTCGGTATCGGATTAGTCACGTGGCATCGTAACACACACGCGACCTCAGACCATATATATTTATAGACCCGGCTTCAGATAACATGCCTTGTTCCAAGATTACATCGTCTACCAGATGACGGATGTGGGCAAAGAGCTGCTCTTTTCCTTGCGTAACCAGAAGTTTTTGCCTTTCTCCTATAAATTTTTACCTTTCTCCTATGTTACCCAGTAGATTTGGACGAGAAGATGTGAGAAATCCAAGTATCGACTTTAGAGGATCAATGGTTCAAAAGGTATAAATGTTTGAAGTTGAGCGATTGCCAGTGATTTTCACAGGTTAGCGTCGCCGTGTTTGCAACGGAAAAATCTGAAAACTGATTACTTCATCTACTAGATGACGAATGCGGGCAAAGTCTATTGAGAAGTCGCTGTACCAAGAAGCTAAACTGTACCTAGAGCGGAAAGGAGATTTATGGAAACTCTAACTGTAATATATATTTTCAAAAAAAAAGTTAAATTTTCATACAGGCGTTGATAATATGTGAAATCTGTATTTATTTCCTGACAATTTACTTTATCATTTAAAAAACAAAGAATAGTAAGAACAATATATATGCGATATTAAGTATAAAAAAACTTACTCGTGAATAAATACATTTGTATCACTGTTTTGTCGTTCCTTATAATTCTTTGTGCAACAAGTTTGCACCGTTTTCTCAAATGTTTACGAAATAATGCATAAATATACTTGTATACCTCGCTTTTATATCGCTATCTACCATTTTGAATTATCTTGTGACGTGACTTGTGGGCACCAGATACACCGTCATCTTGGAACACTGCATCCTATGCATATCCTATACCTATGCCGGGTCTATAATGGTGTAACTATAAGTGCACGACAGAGGCGAAACGCGTCACGTGACCGAGCCGTGGCGGAAGACTAGGGAAATAGCGTCCTCAGACAGCACCCGACGTTTCATAGACGTCTGTTTTACGTAGTTTTAAGGTCTGAACGTCTTACGTCCCAAAAAGACGTCTTTAACACATCTCAAAGACGTCTATTTGGAGACGTCGTTTTTACGTCTGAAATAAGACATCTTTTAGGAGATGTCGTCTAAAAAGACGCCTCAAAGACGTCTAAGCAACGTCTAAAAGACGTTTCAAGACGTCTCTAAGACGTACCGTTTTGTAACACAAGACATTCAGGAGACTTTCGGGAGCCGTACAGACGTCTTACAGACGTCCGAATGTCTTGCGGCAGACGTCTTACAGCTATCTTTGAGATGTCTCTGTGCTGTCTGGGTCGTAGAAGAGGGAGGGTAGAGTGGGAGACAAGTCTTAATCAGGTGACACTGGTCCCTCTCAATGATGCATCATTATGTTACCATGCTATGAATTCTAATATTTCCTTCTGCCACACCTGGTCTATAAGAAATACGTGTTTTCCCGTATTTATTGTGGAAAGTGTATTCAAGGAGTTACATACAGGGTGAACATTATAAAGCGTTACAGGCGAATATCTCCAAAAATATTGATTATACGTAAAAATATTTGAGATATAAGTTGTTCAGTACCGAGGGAGACATCGTGTGGTGGAATTTTTATTTTTCCCGGTGGACACTCCAAGGTGAGGTGAAGGACAACTTTCTTATTTTAATGGAATGTCCTATTTTTCATACCATAAATCGATAGAGTATCAAATTCTGAGTATAAAAGTGTTGACCTTCATATGTCTTAAACCTAATAGTTAACGAGATATTATCCAAAGAAGAATGAAAATTATTTCCATGATATCTCGTTAACTGTTAGATTTAGGACATATAGAGGTCAATACATTTTTACTCAGGATTCGATAGTCTATCGATTCATGACACAGAAAGTAGGTCTTTCTATTTAAAAAAATCAAGATGACCTTGAAATCTCCTGTATGTCTCCACCCACGCTGAAAATGTTTGTGTCACAATATGTCCCCCTCTATACCGTGTAAGTTTTGTATACAATATTTTTTCATATTATTACAAATAATGGCAATATTCAAAGTGGACATAGTTATTACCCAGTATACACTATTATATTTTTACTCAAAAAATTTAAGATTAGGATTTAGCGTCTACCACTTATATAAATTCTAACTTTATATTACGATATATACTTCATTATTATTTGTAAAGTGTTATACCAATGTATGCTATATAAACCAAACATTGTTCACGGCATCAATAAATAAATAAATAAAAATCGTACTCAATTCTGTTGAATTTAATACTCCAGCATTTTTTGAAAATTCTTATAAGTCATAAATGCATAAACTTCCGCAGTCTATTCGTTACTCTTTGTAAACGATTTTGAAAAAGTATTTATTTAATAATAATAGCCGTTCTGATAAATCCGGTACTTTCTCCGTCGGAGAACTTTATGTATACGCAAGAGCAACATTGATGTTTGTAAATATAGTATTTGTTGATCCGTTCACTATTTCGAGGAGCACTAAACGCGTAATGGAAAACTTTTGCGCAGAAGGTTGTGAATGTAAGTACCGAAGCCTAACTAAACGAAGTCGTGGAAAGTTTAGAGGAAATGCAGCCGTTAACTTTACCAGGCTTCCACAGTCTCCTCTCTCATATCATTCCGATATTTTTCATTTCTCTATCACGATGAATGCGTTTGTTGGAGCAAAGGTCAAAACCTTCATCTGCCTCGGACAGATCAGAAAACAACACAGACTCCGTTGTCCTGTAGATTGTAGATCGTATCGAACCGAGTTTTTAAACCAGGGAAAATGTACCTATTACTGCGGTATTTTTTCCCAATGAGATTTAACCCTTTGCACTCGGAACTATTTTAACTCGAACATCAAACATTTCTTCCGACAGAATAATTCCATTCTATTTATATGATGTTTTTTAAATTTTAAAGAAAATTTAATATTATTGATGGGGATATTAAATTACTGTAATAAAGTTTAATCATTTATAAGGATAATTTTTTTTTACTATGCAAAACTCCCTTAATTTTTAATTTCATTAAATAAATAATTCAATTAAAAATTCATATATGAATTTGATATAATACGGTACACAATACTGAAATGTTTAGTAATTGGTTAGATATTTTTAATAACGTAAACAATATTTTGAATCATGGTAGAACAACTATACATGGTGACTCAGAGTCACTAATACTCGAGTGCTAAAAAGGTTAAAATACGTAAAAATAAATGTTGTGCCTTGAATAAAGTTGACCAATTCAATGATAATGTATTCTCGTTGGCCAGGCAACCAAAATTGTCAATCATTCTCATACTTTGATAATCTCAGGATTTGAAAAAACATTCTTTCTAAAAGGTAAAAATATAAGAACATCTTTATTCTATCTCGGTCACCAGAGTACTGTTGTTCACATGCTTGTACATTCTTCATATTCCTTTAAATTGCATAGAGGAAAGTTTTATTATTACTTACATACCTACTTCGATACAATAAAAACATGAAAATAAAATTCTTTTGCTTTTTTAATAAAAAAAACTTAAGCCCTCAGGGTTACGTACATTAAAATGAAGGAGGAGCTCATTACTGCGGTACAAAAATAGCCAGGAATGTCCCTAATACTGCGATATGAATTGCAACTACGATGAGAAACGAGTTTCGCTTCCATCTAACATTTTAGGTTAGGTACCTATTCGATGCACGTGTTATAGGTAGGATACGATTCTAGATAAAGAGTATTATATGTAGATAAGTTATCAATAGACTACGGATTGTATGCATATATGACAAAAATTTGGTACATACAATTTAAAACAGTGAACGTATTAAAAAGATTGAAGGATATCAGTGTATTAGTTTCGACTGTATCAGATAATTAGAAGAAGAAAAAGTTACCAGGAATGTCCCTAATACTGCGACGTGAATTGCAACTACGACGAGAAACGAGTTTCGCCTCAGTTTAACGTTTTAGTTTAGGTACCTATTCGATTCACGTGGTATAGGTAGGATACTTTGTTAAGGAGTTATTAACGAAAAAACACGGACCAATCAGAGCGCGACTACAGCGAACGGAATCCGTGGCGTCGACATTGGCCGAGCCAGAATCAATCCGCATTAGCGGTTTTCAAGGGTCCGGGATTCCACTCCCGATTTCTCAATGATGCAAAGACGGGGTTTCTTAGTAGTCAAAATCGCTACGTGAAAGATCAATCTAAAGGGTTATTTGCCTCAAAAGTCCTATTTTTACGAATACGACGCGTAATTCTCATTATTCGGTAACATGTCGCGGAGCCGCGAGAAGCAATGGACAGGCGACGGTGCTGCCACCTATCGTGGCTGTCGATATCCTGCCGAATACTAAGAATTCCGCGTTGTAAACGAAAAAGTAGGACTTTCCAGGCAAATAGCCCTCTAGATTGATCTTTCATCTACCGATTTTGACTACTAAGAAACCCTGTCTTTGCATTATTGAGTAATCAGGTGTGGAATCCCGAGCCCTTGCAATCCTCGCGTACTGTGTGCAGTCACGCGCGAATGTCGTCTGTCTAGGAGACGCAGTCCTTAAAGGCCATTTCAACACCGCTGGGAAAAGTGTGTGAAAACGGGGGAGCTGAGTACTTTGAATTGTACAAGGACCAATAATCTATAAAATTAATAATAATGTTTAAAAAAATAAAGTTCGATTATTTTCTGAACAGACCTCCTATACAAATTCAATATTTTTAATTAAAAAAGGTACAGTACTTTATATAAAGTCATACCATTGTCATTTATTTCAGTGATTCATCATAGATTCGAAGATATGAATTTTGACCACGAATTTGGCCGAATTCGCCACGGTGCGCCGCGATGAAAGATTCAGACACAGTTTTCCGGCATGCATTCGGGCCCTCGCGCGATCAGTACGATGGTGGGGCCGTTTTTCTGTCATTTATTCATTTCCCATGTGTCTTGGCACGCATGTATCGTGTGGAGGTCGTCGACCTGCTGGCAGAGGCCGATTGTGGACATTCGAAAAGGCAGGAGGCAAGATTGGCGAGGGCGAGAGTCAACGGCTGTGAGCTTTCTCTCCTCTCTATTCCCCTCCTTGTTTCACCTTCGCCGCCCTCTTCGTTCCACCTCGTCACGTTCGCCACGTACGCGTACGTATGTACATATGTATACACCTTCCAGCATCATTCAGAGAGGAGCCACCTAAAATTAGCGAGGGAGTATATGGCGTAAAGAAATTTGGCAACGGCGATCGGCCCGATCCTAAACTACGGGAACCATTCTGGCTGCTCCTCGTGTTTTTCCATTACTCTGAACCTCGTGGCCTGTGGTATTTATTAGTGCCTTCCAGAAACTAGTTCTCCCATAAGCTTCAGCCCTCTGCTCCGGTGTACTTGACAGAGTTGTGTTGAATCACAATTGGATTAGTTCACGAATTATAATTGCAAAGCAATTCAATTATATTGCATAGGTTTTGCACTCGAAATTCACCCTTCTGCAAGTCAAGATTTAACCTTTCTGTAAATTAATTTCACTCTTTTGCAAATCAAGTTCAACCTTTTACAAATCATGCACAGACCCTTTTCAAGAAACAAAGTGAAACTATTCGTTAACTATTAGCGTTACGGCTAATAAAGGTGAGTACCTTTTTACTCAAAATTTAACGCTCTTCGATATCTTGGCATAAAAAGTATAACGTTTCATTTTAAAAAACGAAGTTGACCCTCAAATCTACGAAAGGCTTCCACTTACAAAAAAAGTATATGGATTACACAATGTATCCCTTCGAACCATACAACTTTTCTATGAAAAGTTTGTTCATACAATGCATACTTTATAAACGTTTATGGAGAACTTTATAAATGTACACATAACGCAATCTGTATAATATTCAACGTACAGATACACATTACAGATCTGTATAAAATATAATTAATCATTGAATGATTTAAAATGTGCCGATTAATAGATTACAAATTACAGAAGGGGTAATCATGATTACTGATTTATTCCAACGGTGACTGACTGATTAATGAGTACCGTGTGATTACTGGACTGCGGATTTTATGCATTTAAGACAAAAATGGATACATATAATTTAAAGCAGTGGACATGTTAAAAACATTTAAGGACATCAAGGTATTAGTTTCAGCTTAATAGGATAATAATTACAGCTTTCTATCGATCGTATTTGTTGTTAACAAAATTGTTAATGCTTTCGGCGCAAGGTTTCTATTATTTGTAATAGGATAATTAAAAGAAGAATACAATTTTTATTTGGCTCCTGTGTCTTGCAATCGATGCAATCCTTTTTTCTTTTGCGTAAAGATCCGCAGTGAAATGATTACATAACCCAAACCTACCACCACCGGTCACATGACCGACTCCAGATTTTTGATTTCACAATTATTGAAATTATAAAGACGCTTTCGTGGTAAATAATTAAATAAATATAATTAACCCTTTGTTGCATGAATTTTTATGACAAGTTTGAAAAATATAATATACAGGGTGGGGCAATAACTATGTCCACTTTGAATATTGCCATTATTTGTAATAATATGAAAAAATATTGTATACAAAACTTACACGGTATAGAGGGGGACATATTGTGACACAAACATTTTTTGCGTAGGTGGAGGCAAAGAGGAGATATCAAGATCACCTTGATTTTTTAAAATGGAAAGACCTATTTTCTGTATCATGAATCGATAGACTATCGAATTCTGAGTAAAAATGTATCGACCTCCATATGTCCTAAGTCTAATAGTTAACGAGATATTATCGAAATCATTTTCATTCTTCTTTCGATAATATCTCGTTAACTATTACGTTTAGGACATATGAAGGTCAACACTTTTATTATCAGATTTTGATACTCTATCGATCTATGGTATAAAAACGGACATTCTATTTAAAAAAATCAAGGTAACCTTGAAGTCTCCTTTATGACTCCACCCACGCAGAAAATGTTTGTGTCATAATATGCCCCCCTCTATATTGTGTAAGTTTTGTATACAACATTTTTTCATATTATTACAAATAACGGCAATATTTAAAGTGGTCGTAGTTATTGCCCCACCCTGTATATGGCTGTTAATCTATTTAAAAATGGTCATGAAATAAATAATAATATTTTATTAGAAAATGTTATTTATTACATTTTACGACTGTTCCTGTATGGGAACTTTATACATATGCAGATACAAAATCGCAATGTTCCCACTTGGAACCAACATGCTCAGAGTCTTCAGTATTGTCTACTTAAGGGGGAAGGATTCTCATGTAAATGTCAGATTTTAGAGTATTTCTCAGTGTTACTTACCTCTGTGCAGAAAAAAGTTTTTTTTTGTGATAACACTGATAAACATACATATGTATCAGCCTAACGCTTCAGTTTTGCTATGATACCACGTTTTTTTCTTTTGTTTGTTAATATCTTTATTGCTATTAATGTACCCGAGTCGATTCAAGCTCTTTATGGTTGGTTATGGTTTATTCTTCTCTTTATAAATATCATATAAAGATGGCGTTGTAGAGACTGGGCTCTATTTGCCCAATACAAACCGGTCTTCAAGCTCTTTATATTTTTGTTGTTATGATTCCACGTTGGCAGTCCTGACTAGGCGCCATCTCGTCTAACTAGCTGAACTAAAATTGGTTCTAGACTTGCTCTGCATCAGAGAGGACCTCTGTCGTCATGAAAGTATTATGGGGAAATCTCTGGTATCTGAATGCAATCACAGGAATAGATTTTTTATCCTTGTACGAGCATATTTTGAGCTGCACGAAGGTTTATTTGACAGAGGAAGGTTAAATGCACCGTGCTGAACCGTATCATGTGAGTCAAAAAAATCTTTTAGAGACAGAAAAATACATTGGAATCTGCGAGTATTTCTCTCGATTTTTGCTCTACTTTGGACACTCATATTATTAGATATAAACATAATCTCGTTAAATCATAAGTTCAGCGCGGTGCATTTAACCTTCCTCTATAGAATGAGCCCTCACCCAGCCCAAAATTCGCTCAAATAAGGACAAACAATCTATTCCCGCAAACCCATTTTCGATCCAAAATCTAGTTAGATTCTAGTTCCTTTCTAGTTTTGTCACGTGACTCCTCTTCCCCCTTAATTTACTGTAGAACATTTGAAATTTAAGTCGCCAATTGGGAACGGGATGCAACAGAGATTTAATAGCGGAGATATTATAATATGAACCGCGCAAAGTTCAAATAAATTTAATCTTGTTATTTTTATAAGGCATCATGCATTTGCATTTAGGGCTCGGTAGGTTCAGTGTTAAATAATTGATTACAGAAATCGATTACAAAAGAATTAAATACTGCCCAACTCTGTTAGATGATACATAATTCTCTGGGATTATGGGATCCACCGAGAGAGTCGATCTCTTGCAAAAATGTGGTGATCGGGGTGTCTGGAAAGGTCATAAAATTCCGTTGTTTTTAGGCTTCGAGACCACTCTTTGTCTTTGTTGTCGCTGTTCCTTCGAAGCCTCTACTCATCTCGTGTTCTAGAGAATCGGTTCGAATTCTCTGCGGTTTCTCCTCCACTGCTTTAGCTCTTTATCACTACTGTGTCAGAGGCCGTTAACCTCTTCCACTCCGTTTCTTCTTCTTCTTCTTCTCCCTTCCACCCTCCTTCTCTGTCTCTCTATCTCTATCTTTCTCTCTCCCTCTCTCTCTTCTCTTCGTTCCTCTAGCCAGCCGGCTCCTTTTTCGTTTCTGAGAGATCAGTGCTATGGCGCTTATCTGGCGTTCCTCTCCTCATGCATCTCGCGATTCGTTGCCGTTGTATGGTTACTTGGTCGCTTGGTTACTTGGTTACTCGGTTACTAAGGTGCTAAGGGAAAAAGGACCCGTAGACTCGGGTCCTCGGGTTTCTCGACAGACATCCGCGAAACTTTCTAGCCGCGTCTCTCCATCTGCTTTTATTGCTTCCCCTCTTTCAACGAGTAACGATCAAAGAAACACTCGTTAACCCTTTGGGCCCCGTATTTCGTTTCACGACCGGCGAGCGGCGAAGCGTCATCGGGACGAGTCGACTCGATGTTTCCACTTCGACTTCTGCTTCGGCTTGGCATTGGCAATGTTTTCATTTTTATCTTGCAGTTTAATTCACGACGATGCACATGTGGGGCCGGGAACGCGATTTTACTGGCCAAAAGTCAATTTTCGAAGATCAACATTTCGATAAACTTTCTTGGATGTAAAGTAACAATACTTCAAACCATCAAAATGTAAAATATTATCCATTTCTGATAATTGTGTAATAGAGGGTGACGTTCTAAAGACAAAATTCTGATATTCAAAGTGATATTCAAAGTGGAACTAATTATAATAAATGTTGATGTTCTCGGCGCTACGGTTTCGATCAATTTCTATTGACCAATCAAAAAAACAATTTTCCAGATTATCAAATAATCATCGACGTTTCGATTCTAGTTTGAACCATTTTCAAGATGTATTTGCCTTGCGTCTGTAGAAATATAAACTTGTTGTACAATTTTCAAAATGCAATATCAAACTGCTTAAATGTAATAACAAAAACTTGTTTGCAATATTGTTCATAAAACCAACTTACTTGTTTTTCATGTGATTTAATACTTTAAAATGGACATCGTGACACACGTGTGTCATCGATGCTTGTTGACAAGACACTGAATACATTCGAAACGATCTAGGTTATACCGATCGATATTAGGCGGGAAATTTGAAAAACATAATACGTCTTTTAGACCATTAATGTGAATATACCAAAAACGGTAAATTCAATTATTGACATTCAACTTTTATTTTAAGAATTTTATACACATAATTGTATGTAATATACGATTGTTTAGTGATTCGAGAAAATAACTAACAAGCTATTTAGGTTGGAAAGAATTGGAACTAGGTTGGAACTAATTATTCTTGGAACTCGTTAAAGAGCGTTATGTAACAGGTTTGAATAAATGTTTTATATATATATTAATAGGCGTACTTTCATTATTTAATTAGTTTCCCAGCATTATTTAATCCATGCACAAATGCTGCAATATTATTGACAATTTAAACTTTGGGAAGACTTTAAAAAAAATGTCTAAGAGTGTCAAGCACCAGACTTGTTTTACATGAAAGTATAAACAATTTCGAATAAGAGCATATAAATTTCAGGTGCAGCCAACTGCAGCCCTGTAGTTTATACGATAATTAAGAAATCAAGTTTCGCGGTGTTTTATTTTTATTTTATTTATTTTTGTAGGACTATGGGAACATCAGATCCTTTCGTATCAACAATAATTTTAAACGATCGAAGACAAAAACAATACCATAAGAAATTAAATTTGCCTTCTGTAGTGTTGGCGCTAATATGTCATCCGTCTATTGAAGAAAAACCATATCCTCTACAATTGATACGGAATCAACCGATGATGAAGAAGATTCGGATGAAGAGGAATTCGAATTACCGATGTTGAAATATTTGAATAATTTAGAATTAACATCGGAAATATAATTATACACTTTTGTCTTATATACTATGTGTCTCTTTAATTTTTACAACGAAAAACGAATTTCTAGGCTATATATGCATAGTATTGAATCCACCATTTTGAATTTTTCATTTTTGATGTCAGATTCGTTATCAGTGACCTCAAAAACATCTGATTTCCAACTTTTAGAAAGTTCCAATGATATTTTAACTTTTGGCCAGTAAAATCGCGTTCCCGGTCCACTGTGCGATGTCGGGCAAAATTATACAGGGCGAGTCAGGAGAAACAGAATACCAGAATATCTTTCTTGGATTTAAAGACGCGAAATTCGGCGACACGGGAATTTGAATGGCATCGAAGGACGCGCATCATAATATTATTATTCTTTGTGGCTTTTTTCGATATTTTTAAGGTCACCAACGTTTTTTTTTAAGATGGTATGTCCAATTTTTTATGCTCGACTTGGATAACCTTTTCCACGTTCGGCTTCCTTTGTACTCTCGGCGAGGTTGACTCACGTCATAAAAAAGTAGTGCCCCTACACGATATTTCTCCGCGTAGAACACAGTCGTTTGCAAAATAACGCGACTTTACTGTATTTAGGTGTCTTGTTTCTCCTGAATCGACCGGTACAAGAAAAACATTACCAAATGTTTAGGGATCTGCTTAATTTTGAATCAACAAGTTAATCCATATCTATACAATGTGCAGAATCTTCGTTTTGTTTTTTGTGCATGCGAAATTAAGGCGTTCACAAGATTTTGCTTATATGGAAATTCTGAGTAAAAATGTATTGACCTCCATATGTCCTAAATCTCATAGTTAACGAGATATCATCGAAATAATGTTCATTCTTCTTTGGATAATATCTCGTTAACTATTAGGTTTAGGGCATACGAAGGTCAATACATTTTTACTCAGAATTCGATAGTCTATCGATTCATGATACAGAAAGTAGGTCTTTCGATTTAAAAAAATCAAGGTGACCTTGAAATCTCCTCTATGCATCCACCCACGCAGAAAATGTTTGCGTCGCGATATGTCCCTCTCTATACCGTGTAAGTTTTGTATAGAACATTTTTTCATATTATTACAAATAACGGCAATATTTAAAGTGGTCATAGTTATTGCCCCACCCTGTATACTACAGTGTTAAAATTAATGAAAGCATGATACCGCAGTACAGTTAACCTAGTTCCTACCAATTGTTATTTTCTTAAAAAAGATCTTTCGAATTGCTTAAAAAAAGTCAGGTCATTTGGTAGAATTGTAAAAAAGTTATTCTGTTTCAAAGCCCGTGCAAATACATTTGTGTGACTCACTGTATATATATACATATGTATAGTACGTGTGTACATATGTATAGAACGTGTGTACATATGTATAGTACGTGTGTACGTATGTATAGTAATCGAACAGCCCGTTACCTTTTTACAAGTCAATGCTTCGGTTTCGTGATATTACCAGCTGGAAATGAATAGTGTGATTTCCGACACGCATTGTTTGAACGCTAGTCAGCTGATCAGTAACGCCTATGTGTGCCCGTAAATCGTGCATCGTATATTGTACGGGCACACACAGTTAAAAAGCAGAGGGCAATGTCCTCAACTGGGACTAGGATTATCGCAGCAGGGTGCCCAGGGAAAGGGCCCTAGTCGGGGACGTTGCCCTCCGTTTTTTGAATGTTATACATATGTGTGTACACATACAGCTTACCGATCAGCTGACCGAGGTTCAAACAGGTATCTATGTATGTCGAAGGTAGGACCATCGGAACCAATTAATAAATAAATCTATTGTACAAAATACCCTGTAAATTGTTTATTAAAAAAAACACCAATACTAAGCCTCCAGAAAGATTGACTTTCAAGAGAAAAGAGTTTTCCAACGAAAACCTTTCTACCGCAAATGAATATAATGACTAGACAACGGATGTTTATGCAAAATAAATGTTTTATTCCTGAATTTCAACAAACTGCAGTGTAATAGAAATTTACTTTCATTCTTAATATGTTTAACAGGTTGAAAATAATTTAACAGCATTTTTAAATTCTAACATTTTTGCTGTTAAATTACACCTAGTAATTTTTTTCATGAATGCATCAAATCCGCTGTTTAATAATGACTCGAATTATATTACTTATTGATTTCAATGAAGAGGAAATCACAATTGAAATGCACAAATAGGTGGTGATGGTATTATGATATGCAGACGGTAACAGGACAGCATATAGAAACTATTATAAAGTTTATTCGTATAAAAATAAATGGTGGAATAAATATACAGGGTGTCCCAGTACATGAGACATTTTTAACTTTTTATCTGTGTCTCTAATGAAAATTTGAAATATACATTTTGTAGACACGTAAGTTATTATGTATGCATGCATAATAAATACATAGACACAAAGTTTCGTCGAAATCGGTTGACCCATAAAAACGCTATAGGCATTAAGAATCTTTGCCATTATTGTAATTATTTCTGACTCGTCACCTGCTTTAATGGATTGTAAAAAATAGGCGTGTCAACCTTTAAAATAAGTCCAATGAGTTACTGCTGTTTAAATGTTTGCCATAGCAATCTTAATCTGTTTGGATTTTGCATTTGGAATTGTTTTACGAAAGGTATATTTGAAATTTTCATTATAGACACAGATAAGAATAGTTAAAAATCGTGATCTTCACTTCTGTCTTCGAAATTCCAGACAATAGCAATATTAAAATGAAATTGTGTTTACACATTACCTAGTAAACAAATTATTTCAAAAAATCTCAATTCTGGACAATAGCAATGTTAAAATGCAATTACTTTTACACATTACCTAGTAAACAAATTATTTAAAACAATCTCAATTCTGGACAATAGCAATGTTAAAATGTAATTGTTTTTGCACATTACCTAGTAAACAAATTGTTTCAAAAAATCTCAAGTTGTTTAGTTCAATTTTTCGAAAATTATTATCAGTTGTTTATAGAGGCTGTCCTCTTCATTTTATCCTACAACTGTATCAGTTGTTTGAAATCACTGAAAAAAATTGGATATGTACCACGTTCGAAATATTTGCAAGTATTGTGTTGTACCATACGTTTTCCCAATATAAGGTTTAAGAATTAAATTAATCAGCTGTAATTGCTATACAACTCCTAGAATAAAATCATTAGCTTTTATATATGTAGATACATACATATTATGTAATCCGGAAAATACGTCTTGCGTTCCACGTAATGTCTTTAGTCTTTACCATTCCTTTTTTCTGATAGGTAGGTAAAGAAAATCTGGTTTGACTAGGTGAATATGCAATCTTTTAGGTTAAGGTGCTACGTGCATATTCTTTATAAGAGGTAGTTACTCGTAGGAAATGCAAGATAAAGAATACGGCAACTGTAACGATTACTGTGATATTATGCATCGATAATTTATATTAATATTATTCTTAATTTATCATGAAATAATAATATGTGCAAGCATTTTCTGGAGGACTGATGTGTTTTTAATATAAAAAAAATTGTTGGCCCTCAAAACCTAATACAACATAAGAAAAGGCTGCTCTTTGCTTTACCGGACTCAAAATTTGTGCCTTTCTCCTATAAATTATGATGTACTTGTTATGTAATCCAGTAGATTTGTATCCTGGACGGCTTCAG
Source organism: Lasioglossum figueresi (assembly GCA_028455805.1). Taxonomy (NCBI): domain Eukaryota; kingdom Metazoa; phylum Arthropoda; class Insecta; order Hymenoptera; family Halictidae; genus Lasioglossum; species Lasioglossum figueresi. Next base: position 1,161,733 of record CM052199.1, on the reverse strand, counting down.
TCGAAGTTTCGATCCTGCAGGATCAATGATTCAGGATATATGCTTGCTTAAAGTTGTTCATTATTCAATGTTTTTGACAGGTAATGGCGCCGCCATATTGGTTTGTAGTGACGATCGCGCGCTGCTTACCGAGCAGAACTGCTAGATGGCAGCACAGGCATGCGTTATATAGGAACGCGTCAAGATAGGACGGCAGAAAACTTTAATGGTGTAGCCTACTCTATACGTATTGAGGAACCGGTGGTAGGAATAATTTGAATCACTGATTATACGGTTCAACAAGAACGAGAATACTTTATTGATAACGAGGTCTGCCTCGTGTCACCGGCGAAGACCAAACTTCGCTTTTCCTGTCCCTGGAAGCAGGGCAGCCAACTTCTAGGCTGGGATCACCCTAGGCGCGATCTAGGGGAATTCCCTACAGTTAATGCTGATAATATAGAGCGGGTATTGCGATTGTTGTTTGAATTTTGGAAGACATGGTCACGATGTTGCATTTTAACTGGTCTGGGTTAGGTTTGGGTTAGCAGTAGGTTTGGGTTAGTTTGGGTTGGGAGTGGAGAAGCGGCGCGAGGTGTGCCCCTGCGCGATTCGGGAGGGGAGACTCCAGAGGGGCGGACGGTGTTTGGGGGAACGGCGCGGGGGATGATCCCCCCTCCGCGTCAACTACTGCCCCCTCCTAGCGGGGGGTAGGGTCTTCCCATAGTGGTGCGGGGGATTTGCCCCCTGCGTCGCGGTGTGCCCCCGTCCCGGGGGGCGGAGGATGATGGGAGCCGGGGGATGAGCTGACCACGGCTCCCAGAGGGAAGTTTAACTCCTCCCGGGGTGGACCGGCACCCGTAGACACACGTCATTGGTTGCCGGCTGCCCTCGGGGACGAGCTCTGGGGGCGAGGGGGAAGGTCGGGGCGTCTGGACGCGTCTTCGACGAGCTTTTCTTATCGGTGTCGGCGCCCTCTTGCCCTGGCCAGAGCGGGGCACGAGGGCAACGGGAACTGTGGGCGGACCGAGCTGGGGCTCGGGAATCCCAACTCGAAGGGTCCCTCCGCCCGGGCTCCGGTTAGAGAGTAGGTAGTGGGAGAGGTTAACCCCTCCCCCCGGGGTGTATTGAAAGCTGGGAGGTGTCCTGTTGAGTTCTCGCGAGATCCAGGCTCCTCTCACATAGCTTAGGCGGGTGTGGAGTTTTAGTGGGTTGGCATTGCATTTGCAATATAATATCCTTTACGTAAAATGTCAATTCACTCTTTTTTTCTGAAGTTTTTAGTTCCATAAGTAGATCTTTTCGCGCGTTTCACTTTACTTTGATTTTTTTATTACTTTTCGATTTAACTTCTGCAATACCTTCTTATTTGATCTATAATACTCTTTATCTGGAATCGTATACTACCTACTGACTGTATAAGAGACACTGTATAAGAACTACATTATTAAATTAACTATTAAAATTAAGCTATTAAACTGTTAAAGTTAATTATTTGTAAAGAAAACCGCTTATATCGGAAAATTCGGTCATTCAAATTTTCCTCTTTTCAAGTGTTTCTCTTCCGTTGTAAGTCCAGTGTCTGCTATTCATTTGCTAGTGTTGATGTCGATGTCAATGAAGGACACCGGACAGTGCCACCGCACCGTCTCCTGCAGTTCAACCATCTTCGCTTTCACTGGGCCCCCAGGCTGTTATTGCGAGTGAACATTTCACCCTTTTGTCTTGTTTCCTGCCATGCCGTAGCTTACAATAGCACCTACACTATGGTGCTTAACTATAGCGCCACCCATATTTTTCAGGTTTTTCAGCTTTAGAAGAATAATTCACGAAAACCAAGTGATTATAAATGTGAGAAAGCATGATTTATTTATAACGTGCTTCAAGAATTAAAAATATTCAAGTTGTCTGTGAGTGTGTGCACATGTATATACAGTGACTCGGATTAATATACGGACGCTCTGAAAAAGACGATAACTTTTTAAATATTGTACTATACGATTTGAACTTTTTTGGAAAGCTAGAGCAATTAGTTTACTACAGGATGTGAAAAAATATTTAAAAAAAAAAATGCAATTGAAAGGAATTGTAGAAAAAATACTAAAAGTTAAATTTTACAAATTTTTTATTTGGGCCTATGTTGAAAATTTAAAAAATACGTTTTGTAGATCTGTGTTAATTAAACATATTCTGACAATTTCGTCAAAATCGGTTGACGTTGCAATTAGGTATAAACGTTAAAAGATGGCAAAAATTGCAGTTTTCTCGATTTTCGGTTTCTAACTGCAATAAATCTAAGGATTTTTACATCTTTCAATGTCTCTCTTTTATTGAATCAACCGATTTCGATGAAACTTTCGCAATGCATATAATTGACAGAGATCTACGAAACGTATTTTTTATATTTTCAATATAGGCCTACATAAAAAAATTTTAAAATGCAATTTTTAGAATTTTCTATACAATTCCGACCAATTGCCATTTTCCAAAAAATTTCTTTTCACATCATGCCGTGAACTAATTACTTTAATTTCTCAAAGAAGTTGAAAACGTATAGTTCAATATTAAAGAAGTTATCATTTTTTGCAGGCAGACTGCGGATTTTATGCATTTATGACAAAACTAAATGGACGAAAATTCGTTTTATCTCTTAGTAAAAAGTATAAAGACTTTAAAAAATTATGAATTTAAAAAGTATGAATTTTTAAGAGTGTCATTGCATTATTTTTGACTTATTTAAATTATCGATCATATTTTTATCATATTCAATTTCTGTTTCGTAGAATTGTCGTGGAAAGTTTTTATTTTGCATAAAACAGCCGTAGTCTAATCGTTACCATGCTGGACGCAGAATATGATATTTCCCTCGCGCCGCACAAATCGATGGAGTTAGGTGTGCGAGATTTAATACATTCGATGAAATTTCCTTGTGAAGTGTCTATCACTTAAGAGGAAAACCAAGATACGAGGAAAAGAGTTACGTATCGGGATAAATTTATGAGCCGGTCGAGAGGTTACGACAAGTGTTTGAAACCTGAACGTACTTATGGCAATGGCACGTTTATGCATAGGTATTTACCTATTTACATTATGGTGCCTCATTCTTTCGATGACCAGGACTTAAAGAATTCGTTTTCCTTTATTTCGAGTGATTTATGCCGAAGCGAACTTTTCAATCTTTGAATGGTGTTAAAAAAATTACGGGAATTTTTATTTTCCGGAAACAATTTTATTTATTCGTCTACACGAATGTTATCCCCTTTAAAGTAGTCTCCGTTAGACATTACTAGTGTAGGTAACACTTACGCGCAGTTTATTAACAACACTTGTAGTTAATTATTATTAAACAGCGAATCTTTGTGCAAAATAAAAAATGTTTGCATTTATTGCAGGACACAGGAGCCAAATAAAAGTTGTAATGTTTGTTTTAATTATCCTATTAAACTGAAACTAATACATTGATGTCCTTAAATATTTTTAACATGTTCACTGTTTTACATTATATGTACCTATTTTCGTATCGATTTCAAAATTGTAATGTTGATCTAAATAGTATAAACTTTACGTTCATGTATATACAATGTATGAAGTTTTACAAAATGCCAATGTATTACTTAACAATTATAAGTAGACAACCGATTTTGGTACACTTCACCTTACCGGACACAGAATTTCTGCCTTTCCCCTATAAATTATGATGTATTTGGTATGCAATTCGGTAGATTTGTACTCTAGGCGGCTGCAGTCGAAGTTCCGATCCTGTAAAATCAATGGTTGAGGAGTTATGCTTGCTTAAAGTTGTTCATTATTCAGTGTTTTTGACAGTTAATGACGCCGCCATATTGGTTCGTAGTGACGATCGCGAGCCGCTTACCGTGCAGAACCGCTAGATGGCAGCACGGACACACGGTAATATCGCTAACATGAAGAAAATATCTCAGAAATTGTTTAAGAAGAAATATCGTGGAAAATATTTACAAAAACCTAATCCAGACCTAACCCAAACCTAACTCAGACTAGTTAAAACGCAACATCGTGAACATGTCTTCCAAAATTCAAACAACAATCGCGATACCCGCTCTATATTATCAACATTAACGCATGCCCAACTCAAACTGTTGGGTATGTCACTACAAACCAATATGGCGGCGCCATTACCTGTCAAAAACACTGAATAATGAACAACTTTTAGCAAGCATAAATCCTGAATCATTGATCCTACAGGATCGAAACTTCGACTGCAACCGCACAGGGTACAAATCTACTGAATTGCATACCAAATACATCATAACTTATAGGAGAAAGGCAGAAATTCTGTGTCCGGTAAGGTAAAGTGTACCAAAATCCGCTGTCTACTTATAATTGTTAAGTAATACATTGGCATTGTGTAAAACTTTATACATTGTACATAAATACATAAACGTAAAGTTTATACAAATCTACTGGATTACATACCAAATACACCATTATTTATAGGAGAAAGGCACAAATTTTCAGTCCGGTAAAGTAAGGAGCAGTCGATTATGTAATGAGTGAAGGAGGAGCTCATTACCGCGGTACAAAAATCACTAGGAATGTCCCTAATGCTGCGGTGTGAATTGCAGTTACGATGTGAAACAAGCTTCACTTTAGCCTAACGTTTTAGGTTAGGCACTTACTCAATACGTAGTATACGATTCTAGATAAAGAATATTATAGATGAAATAAGTAGATATGGCGAAAATTAAATCGATAAGTAATGAAAAAAACGAAGGCACAAAAAGATCTAATGGAACTGAAAACTTGAAAAACAAAGAAAGACTGCGCGAGCTTATTTTAAGAAATTAGATATGCCACAAATTAAATCGAAAAATAATGAAAAAATCGTAACAGAAATGAAGAACAAAGTAAAGTGAAGTATAGAAAAAGATCTACTTATAGAAACTGAAAACTTAAGAAACAAAGAAAGGTTGGATCTTATTTGAAGAGATAAAAAGGAAAAAGAATTGAGAAAGACAAAGGAGTTTCCATTGCAAATGCAATTGTGAAATGTTATAAACTTCGCAATGCTGTTAATTTAAAACAGCATCAATCTAAAGATAATTAATATTACTACAGTATTTATTAAAAGTATGTATTGAATTATTTATGTGATACTTTACTATGGTGTTAAAATTAATAAAAGGTTTGTTCATTTACAATGTAATAAATAAAAATATTATTTGTTACTGTACTCAGGATTTATTTAAATTAATACCTATGGATACGTAGTTTGTTTCTGTTCGCTCGTATATTTATTTCGAATTCAATTCCGCAGTAATAGGTACGCAGTAAGTAGTACATGATTAGATGATTCTGGTTTTAAATGTTTTCTTATATTGTATTAGGTTTTGAAGGCCACCAATTTTTTGATGTATTCAGAACACATCATTCTTCCATAAAATGCTCTCTTGCACGCATTATTATTTCATGATAAATCAGGAATAATATTAAAATAAAATACGATCGAGGCATGATATCGCAGTAATCGGCACAGTTACCCTATATGTATACCGAATGAAAAAGAATCACACCATGGGACAACGGTTGAAAACGTAACTGACTCGCGAAAGTTGAGATCCGGTGGCGAAGAAACGGAAGAAGGAGAAGAAATAAAATGAAAGAAGAGAAACAAGGGGAGTAGAGGTCGAAGATAAAAGAACACAGAAAACGATTGATGCGAGAGAGAGAGAGAGAGTGAGTGAGAGGGGCGGGGAAGAGCGAGCGAGAGAAGGGATAGGAGGGAGAGGGAGTTGAAAGGCATTGTGGTACAAAAAGAAATGAAAATAACAGAGAGGATAAGAACCGGAGAAAATATTGTAGAAGAGGAAAGGGGTTATGTATCATATGCTTCGAAGCAAACAGAAAAAAATAGAGGCGCTCCGAAAGAAAGAGAAATTACTTGTTGTGCATTTTGGAGGAGGGAGAAAGAAAGAGTGAATGGAACGAGAAGAGAGGAAGAGGCAAGAACTTCGAAAGAGAAACATTATTTAAATCGCGTTTCGCGAGAGAAGAACGAAGGATATATCTGGCTGAGTAGCACTGTATTTCTGGACAACAACGAAGAAAAGAAAGAAAATATTTTTTATACGCATTTCACGAGAAATAAAGGTGAATCCCCTACGAATAACGTGAGAAACTGTTTACTCACCGAAAGTGAAATGAGAGACGCGAACACGATATTATAAGAAATGAAAAAAAAGCAGAGATAAGATTGCGAAGAAAATATAGATAGCTAGACATAACCTGCATATTAGATTATGTATTTAAATAAACCGCACTTTATATCAATTAAATCGACAGAATTGATTCAATAGCGAGAAAAGCAGAAGTAATACGCGTCTTTACGATTTGAATGTAACACGTTAAGTGAGGATCTCATTCTGGCTATAAAATTGAACGATACTATGAACAAACAACCCCCTCCCCCCAACGGTTTCATAAACAAACATTCATTTTGTTTCTCAAAGTATATTTCAACACACCCCCTCCAAATTGAATTTATTATTTAATGATGAAGTGCCTTCCTTGTACAACATTATAATAATTAAATGAACAAGACTATATACATATACATACACTTCCTGTCAAAAATATGTACACTTTGTTGCAAAGTACAATTTATTCTAATTGTACGAAATTGTACATTTTAATTAGTAAAATCTCTCGAATAAATAAAAGTTTCTTCGGTAGGGCTAATACTGTTTCAATCTACGACGATCCATTAGCGTGGATTTGCTGTCGTCTCAAGACAATAATAATAATTATTGGCGAGGTATCTAACGAATTTATTATTAACTGTGTAAACTAGACGCGCATGAAAAATTAAACGTGTTGTCCACATACTTTTAAGATTATGATAATGTTTTCAAGAATTGCCGGAAAGGTAATAACTTTATTTTGAATGAAATGAAACAAATGGATTTCATATCAACAAGATTTTTGGAGGATGCATTTTTTAAAAGGGTAAACAATTCTAACGGAGGAACAATAAATTGGTTAAAAATATGCTGGATGCGTTTTTTGAGAAATGAACCGTACAAAATTTTCTATAAGATACCAATCGATGAGAATGCAGAGTTTAAAATACTGAATTTATTATCACGTCAGGGTAGAGCAAGAAAAATCGAAAATATTGTATTGACAACACTTTATAAAAATATAAGACAAATTACAACAGCGAAATACAAGAATATGATGGACTCACTACGATATATACCATCGGAGCACCATGACTTCTCCAAATCCCTTCCCCATACACAAAATGTAAATGAGGAGTAAATTGTTATGTAATTTATATAGTCAGAAGATTTCCTGAATTGCATAAATGGTGTTTTCCAAGTTTTGTAATGAAATATACAATCAATTGAATATCGTTTTCTCAATTCGAAACATTTTAAATTATATCGAATGGACTCGGGCTGTTTCAAATTTTGTGACAAATCTACTAGTTAACTTTGAAAGTAATTCAAGTCCATTCTTCGTAAGAAAACACATGTTATTCGCTTAACAATTGCTACTATTTTAATAGGAATTGTAAATTTAACTCTCTTAGATACACGTAAGGAGTGCGATACATTGGTATCCTATACGTATATTTTTAATTTCATCGAAACGCAAACTCTTGAATATCTCAATTTAAACTTAAATGGACTTAGGCCACTTTCAAAGTAAACGGCTCATTTAATTTCGTTAAAATAGTGTAACCAAGTAGAAGCTATACATATAAACTAGTTTCAAGTTAAGTTAAGTTAAGTTAAGATGCGCATTAAGCTATTATGTAATATGTTCATGTATTTTAAAGCATCAAATAGATATTAATAATAATAATAAATACAGTCTTTAATTCTTATATAACAATATATATCCGATAGGTTTTGTACCCGGTACACGGTTAGTGTTAACAAGGGAAAGAAGAGAAGGAAGCGTAAAACTTGGAAGGGAAGCTAGACAACAGGCAAAAATTATTAACTACACACTGTGCGAGGATGGGAAAGAGAAAACGGAAAAGCGAAGCAGAGACGGAGAAACTTGGGGCGGTTGTTGGTGGTCGGCGGGCGGGGTAAAGGGGAGAGGAGGTGCAAGAGAGATGGATGAAGCGGGCGAAAGATAGAAAGAGAGAGAAAACGAGAGAGAAAAAGAGAGAGAGAGAGAAAGAGGAGACTGGAAGGAGACAGAGGCGAAGAAGGCAAGTCAAATGTTAGCGAGTGCACAGCGATGGAACGTCTTTAAGACCAAGGAGGGACTTATATAAGAAAGCAAGATGGCAACCGGTTGTCCCTGAGCCACGACCGGCGTTTATTTGCACATTTTTATCTATTTTTCGAGTCGACCAAAAAACCACGCAACCAGTTCGCCCGATGGCGCACATGGGTCGTGTCTCGCACCGCCAAGATTTTTCTTTTCCATGGACAGATGCGTTTTTATTGTTACCGAAGGTGTCACACCATGCTTGCTGTAATATTCTTGGTTACATGGTACTTCTCGTTCTTTCATTATTCCACCATATACGTTATTTATTATAATAGTAGCTCCTAACGATATTCGCAATCGAACGAAGTAACCATGTACACCTTCGGTATTCAGTTTCTGCATGATAAACATGAACGATTACATTTCGTTTAGTATCATTATGTCCGGCTGACAACTTCATAAAATATCGATCATCTTCGTATTACTTTCAACACAATGTCAAACAAATAAATCGTACTATCGTATTTCATTTATAAACATATTTCGTCACATTTTGTTTAGTATCATTACAACCAGCTGACAACTTCATAAAATATCGATCATCTTCGAATTACTTTGAACGCAATATCAAACAAATAAATCGTACTATCGTATTTTATTTATAAACATATTTCGTCACATTTTGTTTAGTATCATTACAACCAGCTGACAACTTCATAAAATATCGATCATCTTCGAATTACTTTGAACACAATATCAAACAAATAAATCGTACTATCGTATTTCATTTATAAACATATTTTATTACATTTTGTTTAGTATCATTATATCCGGCTGACATCTTCATAAAATATCGATCATCTTCGAATTACTTTGAACGCAATATCAAACAAATAAATCGTACTATCGTATTTCATTTATAAACATATTTCATTACATTTTGTTTAGCATCATTATATCCGGCTGACATCTTCATAAAATATCGATCATCTTCGTATTACTTTCAACACAATATCAAACAAATAAATCGTACTATCGTATTTCATTTATAAACATATTTCATTACATTTTGTTTAGTACCATTATATCCGGCTGACAACTTCATAAAATATCGATCATCTTCTAATTACTTTGAACACAATATCAAACAAATAAATCGTACTATCGTATTTCATTTACAAATATATTTCGTATTTCATCTAAACATGAAAGATTACATTTCGTTTAGTATCATTATATCTGGCTGACACCTTCACAAAGCATCGATTATCTTCGAATTACTTTGAACACGATCTCAAATAAGGTTATGATATCCAGGGCTATCCAAAAGTACCTTGGGGATGTTGAATGAGAATATCTGTCGATTACTATATTTGTTTCTTGTCACTTTCTTGTACTTCTAAAATACAGTGATAGACAATTTTAAAAATTGTGTCGTATACGATTGAAGAGCGTGTTGAAGTTATTAAAATTTATTTTGCAAATCAGTGTTCAATAAAAGATACCCATCGTAAATTACGTGATTTTTTCAGCATACATAATTGTCCATCTGAGCACACAATTTCGAAATTTGGTTAAAAAATTTCATGAAACTGGATCTGTTCGTGATAAACCAATGTCTGGCAGACTAAAAACAGCTCGTTCGAATGAAAACATTGCTGCTGTTGTTGAAAGTGTTGCATTTTTCGAAAACGAGAATGAAGATGCAGTTACAGTGAACGGTGCACGTTATAGTGAAATGATTATTGATTACTTATGGCTGAAATTAAATGGAATCGGCATAACCAACGTTTATTTTCAACAAGAGGAAGCTACGCCACACACAACGCGTGAAAACATCACTTTATTGCAATCGAAATTCAATGGTCGATTAATTTCAAGGAATCTTGATGTGAATTGGCTACCTCGTTCGTGTAATTTGACCCCATTGGACTGTTTTCTTTGGGGTTATTTGAAAAGAAAAGTTTATGCCAACAAACCAACAATAATTCATGACCAGAAAAACAACATTAGAAATGAAATTGGCGAATTAAACGAGCAAATATGCCAAAATGTCATTGAAAATGTTGACAAAACAATTTTGCAGATTATCAAATAATCATCGACGTTTCGATTCTAGTTTGATGATTTATCAGTAGAAATTGATCGAAACCGTAGCGCCGAGAACATCAACATTTATTATCATGATTTCTATTCTATTATTTTAATTAAGGAATGATTTTCATTAAGGAAAGAATTGACATCCAATTTATTTTCTATTTCTTGCAATCGATGCAGACGATTTTTATTTTGAATAAATATCCGCAGACTAGTTATCAAAAAAGATATTCATTAGAATTTTTATAATTCCATTTTCCGTCAACTGAATTTGACGAATGCTTCTGTGGCAGTTATGGCACTGATATCACTATCAATTTGAAAACATACATGTACGGAAAGTAATATTATAATACTGTTAATAATGTAATTATAAAATAGAAGATTTTCACTATTTTGGGGAAAATGTTATCACCAGACTGCGGATCTTGATGTATTTATAGAAAAATTCAGAAGATCAAATTCAAAATTGTTGGAAAATTTTTCAAAATTGAATATGTCAATATACTTACGATTTCTCCTCTATTAAAATCATTAAGGAAAGAATTAACATCCAAGTTAGTTTCTATTTCTTGCGACCGATGCAGGCGATTTTTATTTTGCATACAGATCCGCAGTCTAGTAATTAGAAATGTGAAAATACATTTCCGTTTTATACTTAATATTACATTTCCTGTAATATTAATTTTTTTTTGTAGATTCGAATGGAACAACATAGAAACGATTACGAGTGAGCATGAAATAAAAAAAAACTGTTCTTTGATAACTACAAATTGACTTCTGCGAATTATCCTCGCGGCTTTAATTGTAGAAAATCGTGTCCTTCGTATTGTGGTAATTGTTATGTGGCGGTACGTGACGAAAGTCACAATCTCACGGAATTACGACTCGGAAAATGTCTTCGATGCATGTGTGATCGAATGATGCAGACGTCAAGACACGTTTTATTATATCACGCGTTCATTCACCCTTCTCGATCTCCTTATCTCGCTTATCCTAACTTCGTCTTTCCCGCTCTTGCCAGTGATCTTCACGCGAATACATACAACCTTCTCTTTTGAATGCAGCAATCTCCTTATCCAAATACATTTCAGAATTCTGTGGCTTTAACAACTGACAGAGACTTCAGTGTTTAATAAGTCTTTTATAGACAGCGGAGTTTGCGTATTTATGACAAAAATGAGTAGGCGTTACATTACGTTTTCTGTATATAACGTAAACTTACTTCGTTCGATGATTCAATCTTCTTTCGTACCTTATTTCATAAATATAACGATTTCAAAATAGTAATAATATAATATTACGTACAGTCAACCACGAAAGGACTTGAACGCACTTTAAATTAGTACAACTTTTTCATAATTGTACCAAACGACCCAATGTTTTCTAAGAAATTAGAAGCATCGGTTTACTAAATGATCTGCAAAGAATGATCCCAAAATTTGTGCCTTTCTCCTATAAATTATAATATATTTAATATGTAATCCAGTGGATTTGTACCCCGGGCGGCTGCGGTACGAAGTTTCGATCCTGTAAGATCAATGGTTGAGGAGTTATGCTTGTTTATTACAGCGTTTTTGGCACGTAAGGGCGCCGCCATATTGATTCGTAGCGACGATCGCGCGTCGTTTAAATCCCCGCCTGTCGTTTGATAAATCAATTCTTCTAATTGCTCAGAAAAAGTCAGGCCTTTTTGGTCCGATTATAAGAAAGTTATACTCGTATAAATTATATGTATGCGTTCTGAAAATTTCATTGTAGTTGGTTAATTGGTTTACGAGTTATAAACGAACAAAAGTGGGGAAAATGGCAATTTTTTAAGATTTTCAGCATTTTTACAAATTTGATCGTTTATAACTCGTAAACCAATTAACCAATTTCAACGAAACTTTCAGAACGTGTATAATATATACGAGTTAATCAAACACATCTTTTAAACTTTCGTTATTGGGCCAGCTAAAAAAGTTGTAAGAATCAATTTTTACTATGGTTTCTCACAATTCCGACCAAATGCATTTTTTCAACATATTTATTAGACGTCATTTACTAAACTAATTCTTCTAGCCTTACAGAGAAATTGAAGTCGTTTGGTCCATTCATGAAAAAGTTATTCTGATTTAAATTGTGTGTGTCCAGTTATGCTCCTAACTGTAGTATCCACAGTGATCCTGGATTCGTTTCTGCGCACGCGTCTCCTTGTGCAGGGACGACATATACCTGCGGACGCGGACCATGGGGCTGATCTCTCCGCGTGATATTTTTCATCGCTCTAGGTTACGGGGTAAGTTACCATGGTTGGCAACACTTGACTCCTCGGTGCAAGGTTACGATAGGCGGACTCTATCTCCTATATGAAAAACATACCCATAAACTTTGATGTACACGTGTCGACTGGTACGTCGTGTTACACCCACATGTGTTGCGCTCTCTCCCCCTCTCTCTCTCTCGATCTTTCTGTCTTCGTTCTCTCACACTGTATCTCTCTTTCTCTTCGCATCCCGCAAACGCGTGTTCGTGCGCTCTATACGTGAACCGGGTTGCATCGCGTCGTGTGAAGGAGGCAGGATGCAACAAAAAGGGAAGAAGAACCAAGAAGGATGGAGGCACCCGCAAAAAGATTGCCGTGACAGAGGATGAACGAAGGAGTGGAGGTGAACGAGAAAAAGAGGGACCGGGAAGTGAGAGGGCGAAAACGATATTAGAACGCAATACGGAGATATGGAAAGAAGGATCGAAGAAGCGAAGAAGGATGTAAGTGGAGAGAAGTCGGGGAGAGACCCGGGGGGAGTAAAATCGACTTCATTGACAGCAGATTACAAGAAACGAGTCAAAGATGCTAATTGAATAGGGGCCCCTAGACGATCAATAATATTGTCAATGTAGGTTGACAATAATATTGAAGCTAACAATATGACAATGCATTGAACCCCTGCTAAACGGTCAATATGCCCTTTCAATGCGCCTCGTCAATATTATTGATAGGCGTATTGACAATATAACACGATTACGATTTCCGTGGCCCCTACTTTGAAGGTTAATTTTGTGGTTTAAGAAAAAAATGATCTGATCCAACCTAACCTAACCTAACCGAATTTAGTCTTTTCAGAACGGAGCCTTCACCGAAATATAAATATACTCAGAAACTGCGCAGCAGGTAGAAAAATGTCATACGACATACATTGTTGGAGATTTAATTTTCTACAAAAAAGATCTCTTGATATTTTTCCATATTTCGCATAGTTACCGAGATAATCTAACCTAACCTAACCTAACCTTTCCATTGTAGATGCCATCCAGAATTTAGTCTTTTCAGAACGGAGCCTTCACCGAAATAGAAATATACTCAGAAACTGCGCAGCTGATACAAAAATGTCATACGACATAAATTGTTGGAGATTTAATTTTCTACAAAAAAGATCTCTTGATATTTTTCCATATTTCGCATAGTTACCGAGATAATCTAACCTAACCTAACCTAACCTTCCCATTGTAGATGCCATCCAGAATTTAGTCTTTTCAGAACGGAGCCTTCACCGAAATAGAAATATACTCAGAAACTGCGCAGCTGGTAGAAAAATGTCACACGACATAAATTGCTGGAGATTTAATTTTCTACAAGAAAGATCTCTTGATATTTTGCCATATTTCGTATAGTTACCGAGATATTTGCAGATTTATAAAAAAAACAGGAAATCTACTTTATCGGCTAAAACAGGCCCATTCGATACCCGTTATACATACATTTTTTTCTTAAAATAACTACAAGAACACAAATTTAACCTCTAAACAAAGGGCCACGGAAATCGTGATCTCCCCGACAATATTATTGATCGTCTAGGGCAGTGATGGCGAACCTTTTTAAAGTGTGGGTCACAATTATTTTTATTTCTTTTTTAAATACTAGCTCGTGGGTCGTAAAGCAGTGGCCTTTTTAGAAAGCGGGCCGGGGGGGGGGAGGGGGTAAAAAGGGTGCCAATGATTTGGAAACATCAAACATTTTGTTAAGACATAAAATTGACAGTTGATTCTTCTTCGTTCTCACTTTTGAAATACACCAAAAAAGGTTTCAGTTTCCTTTTTGTTTTATAACATTAACTTTTGCACATCTCCAGTTGGATTTTTGTTAGTTTCTATTTATATATTTTATTTTTATTCATTTACTGATTTTTTTATAAATCTGACATTACATATTTACATTTTATAATTGTTTAATGCTTTCGATTATCTTTTCTCTCTGTTGTAATTAAAATATGTAGGCCAATATTACAATAAACGCGTGGGTCACTTGCAAAGCCTTCATAGGTTCGCCACCACTGGTCTAGGGGCTCCTGAAGGTTAAATATGCATACATATATAGTCTATACCAAAACAGATTAAACATATTGAAAAAGAAAATTAGCTTCTATCTCACTCGAGATTGTGTTGTAATTCGGATAAAAACGACAGAGTGTCAGCTGACAGTTCAGAGTTATTAAAAATGGAGTGCTACACGACAGAACGACGCGTTTACATTGTTGAGCAATATTTTAAAAATAATGAAGGTTAGGCAGCTACAGTTCGCAAGTTTCGTACAAAATATGGTCGGCTCGTAAGGCAATAACAATTACCGGTGCTCGCTGTCGCGACATAATAATCCAGTTTTTGGTGCCTAAATTGCAAAATATGGATGTGCAAGACATGTGGTTTCAACAAGACAGCTCGAGAGACAATTCAATTATTGCACGATTCATTTCCTTGTCGTGTAATTTCCCGTTCTGGTGATCAGAATTGGACGCCCAGATCATGCGATTTAACGCCGTTGGACTTTTTTTGGGGGGTCTTTTGAAGTCTAAGGTTTATGTCAACAAGCTCACGACCATCCACGCCATGAAGGAGGAAATTAAACGCTGTATCAACGAAATTCAGCCGCAATTATGCAAAACGGTAATGGAATATTTCGACAAAAGAGTGCGCATGTGCCAGGAAAGCCGTGGAGGCCATTTACCCGATATGCTATTCCGTACATAACCCTATACAGTATACTTTACGAGTCAATAAAAAATTCACAATTTTTAATTGAAAACCTGTGTTTTCTATCAAAATTACTTCTTGCGTGAATTTTGTGACACCCTTTATATAATTGCGTATATTGTAAATAAGTTAGCACTTAGATGAAGATTTGCAAACTTTGAAAACGAAGTTCCGAAGGGATAAGGAAAAGGCGAGGCATCCTTATAATTGACGTTCGGTGGTGATAAATGAATTGTTAGCTGGACAATTCGTAGCTCTGTCGTCGCGTCGCGTCGTGCAGAGTATTCCAGCGATCGTCTCGACGCGGCGCGACGTGAAAGATCAAAACAATCGACGTAACGGAGTTGGCTTGAAGTGGATAATAAATCCTGAGTGGTAAAAGTTATTAGAATTCCAATGGAAGCGATCTTGCAGGAAACAAGACAGCTAAGAAAAACCCGCGGTCCCGTGGAAATGCAAGCGGTTATAACGGCGCGGCGCGCGGCGTCCATTTAAACGACTGGTTTATGCGTATAGGTTAGCCACACTGAACAAAGTTGCGTTTAGCATATATGACTCGAATGATAACCTATGAGCACTGATAACGAGCTCCGTTGCAGACTATCGATTAAACATCGCTTCTTGTGTCATATTGTGCAACACGTATGATAAATAGTTTCGTCAAAATAACTATGCGGGAGGTTAACAAAAATTCGTCCTCCGTGACCATGAAGTCAACAAGATTTTTGGAGGATGCGTTTTCTAAAAGGGTAAACAACTCTAACGGAGAAACAATAAATTGGTTAAAAATATGCTGGATGCGTTTTTTGAGAAATTAACCGTATAAAATGTTCTATAAGATACCAATGGATGAGAATGCAGAGTTTAAAATACTGAATTTATTACACCACTTTATAAAAATATAAGACAAATTACAACAGCGAAATACAAGAATATGATGGACTTACTACGATATATACCACCGGAGCATCATACTTCTTCAAATCCCTCCCGCATACGTAAAATGTAAATGAGGAGTAAATTGTTATGTAGTTTATATAGTTAGAAGATTTACCGAATTGCATGAATGGTGTTTTTCAAGTTTTGTAATGAAATATAAATTCAATTGAATATTGTTTTCTCAATTTGAAGCATTTTCAATTATACCGAATGGACTCGGGCTGCTTCAAATTTTATGACAAATCTACTCGTTAATATTAAATGTTGATGTTCTCGGCGCTACGGTTTCGATCAAATTCTACTGATAAATCAAAAACCGGTTTTGCAGATTATCAAATGAACATCGACGTTTCGATTCTAGTTTGAATCATTTTCAAGATGTAATTATTTGCCTTGCGTCTGTAAAAGTATAAATTTATTGTACAATTTTCAAAATGCTCGTTAACTTTGAAAGTGGCTCAAGTCCATTCTTGGCAAGAAGACACATATTATTCGCTTAATACAGTAAAGTCGCGTTTACCGTCCAACAGCCTGTGTTCTGCACGGACAGTGATCGGATATCGACATTATTTTTTCTGAGAGTTCAAAAGAAAGCCGAACGTAGAGAAGGGCAGCATAATAGTGGAGCCCGATCGCGGACAGTAAACGCGACTTTACTGTAATTGCTATTATTTTAATAGGAACTGTAAATTTAACTCTCTTCGAGTTCTCAAGGAGTTGATATCCTATAAGTATATTTTTAATTTCATCGAAACGCAAACTCTAAATATCTCAATTTAAACTAAAATGGACTTAGGCCACTTTCAATATAAACGGCTCATATAACTGACTTAGATTTACAAAATACTTTTTTAAAATTTTCATTACAGGAACAGATAAAAAATTTAGAAATCGTTACCTTTACATGTCCCTCCGCAATTGTGACCAATAACAATTAAAAAACAAATTATTTACGCGTTGGCTGAAAAGTTATTCGTTTTTGAAAGGTGTATGAATACTTTGTACACCCACTGTGAAGGAAACCGATGCTTCCGAAAAGATAGAAATAGCGAAATAATCTAAATATTCCGTATGTTGTTAACAACGAAAACCCGTAGAGAAGCATGTAAGTACAATTGAGCGAGTTCAACAAAAACTTGCACTTTTTATTAAGAACAATGCGAGCAATGAACTTGAATTGATATCATTGGCGAACGAATATTGTTCGCATCGAATGAATCGGCGAGAGATTACTGTAATCAAGTCAGATCAATACCAATCGATTGTTTGAAAGCAGATAAGAATGGAAATAATTGAAGTGAATTTATCCGAAGTGGTTGTAAGGCAACACTTTTTCTATAGCTTGTCGTATGTACACTACGTATCTCCCCTTTTGTTTTACATTGAAGCGTATGCACTTTTTTTAGAAACAGAAAAAAAGAGAAAAGAAACAAAGCCGACGTGGCAAGTGCAACGAGGACGCAGTCAGAAGCGAGTGTGTTGCACTCGACAAGGACAAGGCGTGTTTTCATAAACTCTGTTAATGAAACAGATGCGTGTAAAGTGTTCCCCCGGCTTCCCGTCGCTCCTTCATCCTGATGCTTTTAAACGACGGGACGCGCGACGTTCGAGAGCTTGGCGTGTCGCAAAAAAAAAAAAGAATTAACTAGAGATCGTGGGGTAACGCCTTTTTCGGATAATGTGAAAGCGTTTATGATTGGTTCGAGTGTCTCATTAATAATAACTGGAATATATTCGTATTTCAAGAATAAAATAAGGTGGAAGGGTAGTCACGTGACAAGACTAGAAAGGAACTGGAATCTAACGAAATTTTGACCATTTCGAAAATGGGTTTGCGGGAATTAGTTGTTCGTCCTTATTTGAGCAAATTTTGCTCAAAATTTTGCAAATTTTGCTTGCATTGCAATTTTTCACCGCGCTCAACTCATGATTTAACGAGATTATGTTTATATCTAACAATATGAGTGTTCAAAGCAGGGAAAAAATTCGAGAAAACACCCGCAGATTTCAATGTATTTTTCTGCCTCTAAAAGACTTTTCTCGTTAAATCGTGTGTTGAGCACGGTGCATTTAACCTTTCTCTATTAAAAAAACCTTTGTGCAGCTCAAAATATGCTCGTACAGTTCCGCGACAGAAAGATGGCACACCACGAAAATTCAATGTTCTCATGGTTTGGACATAATAAGTCTAGTTTTTCTTGGTACTTATACATTTTTATTACAAAATAAATTACATTACAAACAACGAAATTAAAGAAAATGTCCGTTTGTTTATGGAAACAAGTAAATAACAAAAATCGGTACGACAAAACGATGGCACATGTGTTTAATACTTCGTGTGGCCTCCCTTATTTTCCAGAATAGCCAACATACGTTTCGGAAGCGACTTAAAGAGTTTTTTAATATATTTTGGCCGTATTTTTGTCCATTTTTGTTCTATGCACGTTTTTAAATCTGCAAGGCTTTGGAATTGTCTTCCGCCTTCGTCAACATATCTTGCCAGTTGTGCTCAACAATTTTCAATTATGTTGAGATCTGGCGATCTCGCTGCCCACTTTAAGACACTAATTTTGTTTTGCTCAAAGTACCGCTTAACGGATTTTGCGGTATGCGCACTCGCATTATCCTGCTGAAACGTCAAATTTTCCCCGGAAATTGTCTGTCCGAATTTAGTTAAATGTTCGTCCATCGAATCTATATAAATTTTACTGTTCATAGATTTCTTAATAAATTTTACTTCGGTCGCTCCTCGGTAACCAATTCCGGCCCAAAGCATTACTCCTCCGCCACCAATGTGTCCGCGGCTTAATATTCTTTCGTCTTTCCGCAGATCGTGAAAATAGCGTGCGAAACCATCCGGCCCATCTAGATCGAACCTTTTCTCATCGCTAAAAATAACACGACGCCATTTTTTTCTCCAATGTATGTGCTCTTGTGCAAATTTCAGATGCTCCGATTTATGCTGAACGATTAAAGGTGGTTTTCTTTTCAATTTCATTCGAACTAAGCGCGGACATTCTTTTATTATCCTTTGCACATTACGTACATTTGTCGTGCTGTTCCCGAAGAATTCGAAGCTTCTTTAAAATTGCACGTTTTCCGCGATCGCTTACCGCTTTCGGTCTACCGGAACTCCTTTTTTTTACCGTATGTTTTGGGATTTTTTAATAAATTATACACCACTTTTCTGCTTCGATGTATAATACGTGCAATTTTTAAACCGAGTAATTCTCTTTATGCAATGTCAAAATCCACTACCCATAGTGTAATTTCAATAGAAGATAATAAGAAACACACAATATTTAATGCACGGTAAAATAGTACACGATACAAACTGTCTGACGGTCTAGCGTTAACGGCAGAGAAAGAATTTTAAGACTGCGCCATCATTTTGTCGCGTCGGTGACCCCGGTTGTTTACATTTAGACTAGAATCTGTAACCTCCGCTTAACTACGTCGGTGTAAGTAACGTTAAAGCTCCACCGAAGTACATACACGGAGAGAAATGTATCAAATTTCATCACAGTTTTCAGAAATAACAATATTTACGGGAGTGCCATCTTTTTGTCGCGGACTGTACAACCCATTTTCCGAAGGTGCATTTCTTTTTCTCACAAAACACAATTCTTATTCACTTAGTTACACCAAACCAGTGCTCGGGAAAATAGTATTTTAAATAGTAAGTAGTAAATAATCATATTTATGTTAAAGTATGTGTGCAACTTTGAAAATATAATATTTTATTTGATGCAGTAATTTTTGAAAATAGTATTTTATTTGAAGAATATTGAAGATATTTGTATCTCGTCTTTATTTTCAATTTTAAATATTATTCTTGAAATTAATGGTTTGAATTGAATCTTATCTTAAAGATAAGATACACTGTATGTTTATACGGTTTCTCAGAGTATTTATAACAATGCAAAAAGTAAAATATTTTATTTCGTGTTTGAGATTGTTGAAATAGAAATATTTTTATTTAAGTTTCAGATTGTTCAAATAGTATTATCTTAGAATATTAATTAACTTATTTATAATACTATTTTCTTTAAGCAAAATAAAATCTAAATAATTCAATAGTATTTGAAATATCTGTTCCGCCAAATAATGACCATCTCTGCAACAAACAAGCATTTGCAATACAAATTGTAATGCCAATAAAGTGAGACAACATGGGATTTTACAGTATTGGCGTTCTAGACATTAACAAATGATTTCCAGTAATTTCAAAGATTCTACGAATAAAAAATGTAATTTTTTTTCTAAATTGCTTATAATAGTTGAGTTACAAATTGCAAATACCAGTAATAATGTGCATACAATATGAAGTTATGCGTTATATGTGTATTGATACAGGTTCTCGTAAATACGACCTCGTTTGAATGTGCGTTTATTTAACTGACAAGGATTTAAAGAGTACGCCCCGGAAGTCGGGAGTAGGTTTACGTAGATCATTTGTTATTGAAGATGAATCCGTGCATGTATATGACAGAAACAGAGAGACGATCAAACGAAACGTACATTTATGTGTCTACAAAGCAATTTCCTGGACTGAACTCTCACAGCAGTGCTTGCCGCGACAAATTTTCAAACGACAGCGTGGCCACGTGGCTTTTTCAAACATTTCGTTATAATTTCAAGTTCATATTTATATAATTTTATGCAAGACATTAACATTGTAAAGTTAAATTTCAATAATCATAATTATACAATTTTTACGAAAATACTAAATACGTCATTCCTTCTGTGTGTAAAATAATGTATAACTATCTGGTGTTACACAATATATATATTTCTTATTTTCTATTCGTGTTTGGTTATTATTTTTCGTATAATAAATTTTGTTATTTTAAAATATACCTTAATCATTCATAATAGAAGAATTATTTAAATACTAAATACATCATATTCCATCTGTGTGTAAAATAATGTATAACTATCTGGCGTTACACAATATATATATTTCTTATTTTCTGTTCGTGTTTAGTTATTATTTTTCGTATAATAAATTTTGTTATTTTAAAATATACCTTAATCATTCATAATAGAAGAATTATTTAAATACTAAATACATCATATTCCATCTGTGTGTAAAATAATGTATAACTATCTGGTGTTACACAATATATATATTTCTTATTTTCTATTCCTGTTTAGTTATTATTTTTCGTATAATAAATTTTGTTATTTCAAAATATACCTTAATCATTCATAATAGAAGAATTATTTAAATACTAAATATATCATTCCTTCTGTGTGTAAAATAATGTGTAACTATCTGGCGTTACACAATATATATATATTTCTTATTTTCTATTCGTGTTTAGTTATTATTTTTCGTATAATAAATTTGTTATTTTAAAGTAGATCTGAATCATTTTAATAATATAATATGTATACACAGTTCTATAGTGGAAATGTGTTATGATTAGATTCCGGATTTGATCCATTTCTAAGGAAAATGAGCAAGTGCCATTTAAAACAGTGAAAATATTAAAAGATTTTGAGAGTACAGTATTTTATCCATAAATGTCCCAAATGTATGGCCGCTAAATGTCCCGGAGCTATCCCCACTACTGTGTGGAGTACCCCCTTGGGGGGCTGTGAAACTAGAAGTATGACATCATACGGTTCGGGTATATCGGTGAGACCACACTAATCCGAATTTCAAACTTCTTTGTTTTTCATTATTTTTTTATGTGACTTTGACCAACATATTTGTGGCGTTTTTCTAATAAAAATCATATCAAATATCATACAATTGCGATGATATTTACTTGTGTAATGGACGACTAAAGTTTTCGATGCAAGGAGGAACAGCGTATGGGAAGTTCGTTGCGTCGAAAACTTTCTTCGTACATTACACAAGTAAATATCATCTGAATTATATAATATTTTCTATCATTTTGCATTAAAAAAATGCCACGAATATGTTGGTGAAAGTTCCATAAAAAAATAACGTAAAATAAAGAAGTTTGACATCGGATTAGTTATGTTCACACTTTACACTTCGAATAGTATTCCTGGCGTATAATTGTCCCTGGGCAGACCCGTGTAGGGGACAATTATCGATAAAATACTGTACTAATATATTATTTTCATCGCATTAAAATTATTAATGAAGAATACAAATTTATATTTAGCTCCTGCATCTTGCAGTTGATGCATAAACTTTTTATTTTGCATAAACATCCCGGGTCTGGTTATGCTCTTTATCAACTGAATGCAAAACCATGAAATTTAATAGAAAATACATGCTCGGTACTAAATTGTTTGTACTTTCCGTGAATAAATATTGTATTACAGGTCGTTTTGAGGACGAGAACCCTGGCGCGATGCAAACATCTTATCATTTGTATCTAGCTTGGAGCTCCCTCAAATTACGACTACTATAACGAACAAACGATGGCAGAAGAAGCAGTACGACAATAAAAAGCGAGTCGTGTCAACTTCATACGTTCTCGTACTCTTCCCGACATAATAACGAGATAATGAGGCTTAACGTATTAAACAATACGCGATAAGACAGATGATATGAGTACTGATAACAGAATATCTCTCTCTCTCTCTCTCTCTCTCTGTCAGAAAACGCAGCTGTACATTAGACTTGTCAACCTAAAATTAACATTTCTATTTAAAAATTAAAGCCCGTAAAGTTGGCTACTAAACAGAAACTTTTCGAGGTATAATAACAATACGAGATTGGACAATACATACAGTGACCAGAATTAATATTCGGACGCTGTAAAAAAGACGATAACTAATTTAATATTGCACTATACGATTTGAACTTTTCTGCGAAGCCAGGGCAATCAGTTTACTACAGGATGTGAAAACAAATTTTTTCAAAAATTGCAATAGATCGAAATTGTAGAAAAAATATTAAAAGTTGCATATCACAACTTTTTTATGTGGGCCTATTTTGAAAAGTCAAAAGATAGGTTTTGTAAATCCGTGTCAATTAAACATATTCTGAAAATTTCGTCAAAATCGGTCGACGTTGCTATGAGCTACAAACGATTAAAGATGGTGAAAATTACTAATTTTCACGATTTTCGGCCCTCTAACTGCAATAAATCTAATTCTCCTTTTTTAAAACTTTTTATTTGAGGCCTAAATGAAAATTTATAATATATGTTTTGTAGATCTATGTTACTTATAAACATACGGAAAATTTCATCGAAATCAATTAACATACCTAAGAGCTACAAATGGTTAAATGTTTCTGCTTAAAATCCACAGATTCTCACATCTTTCGATGCGTGTCGTTTTTTTTTAGCGTCAACCGATTTCGATGAATTTTTCAGCATGCGTATAACTAACGTACATCTACAAAACGCATATTTTAAATTTTCATTACAGGATCTAATAAAAAAGTTATAAATGGCACAACTTCTACTTTCTCATGTAATTCTTAACAATTTGAATTTTTACAAAAACTTTTATGCATGTCATTTGGTAAATCAATTCTTCTAATTGCTAAAAAAATTCAGGTCGTTTGGTCCGATTATAAAAAAGTTATAGTGTTTCAAAGTTAGTTCAAATATCTCCGTGGTTCACTGTATGTTATATTTAATCGGTACATCATATTTTCAACCGGATGTGGTGTATATTACACTATATTAAGGCGAAGAAAAGAAAATAAAGGTATTGAGTTTTAATACATTTTAATATATTACAAGGCAACAATTATAAAGACATTTTACAAATGTGTCTTCTTTGCGTCTAGATAGGCGCCTCCGTTAGTTTGACGTAATTTGCATTATATTATAAATGGTTTTCCTTCTTCATTTCGTAACAGCGCATCGTTAAACTCTTACATACGATTAACTCCTCTTTTTGCCAAATCATTAACTACAGCTAAATGGTGTACTATATTTAAAACTTCGCACGCCGAATGATTTTTCAAATTTTGTTGCCGACAACTCCCTACTATTAAGTGTCTATTACTAAAGTGTTTTATTTGAAATTTATTTCAAAGAACAGTTTCTTGCCTGCTACTTATTTTAAACAATTTTGTTCATTAATTAACTTGTATTTGGACCTTATATTTGTGGAACTTATATTGAGGAGCTTCTATTTGTTTTTAACTAAAAAATAAGACATTTGGGTAAACTTAGCCTTACCGGACTCAGAATTTCTGCCTTTCTCCTATAAATTATTATGTATTTGGCATGAAATCCAGTAGATTTGTACCCTGAGCGGCTTCAGTCGAAGTTTCAATCCTGTAGGATCAATTGTTCAGGAATTATGCTTGCTTAAAGTTTAAGCATTCCTCAGTATTTTTGACAGGTAAGGGCGCCGCCATATTGGTTCGTAGTGACGATCGCGCTTCTTACCGAGCCGAATTTTTAGATGGTAACACGGACACACAGTAATATTGCTAATACAGAGAAAATATCTCAGAAAATGTTTGAGAGGAAATATCGTGGAAAATATTTGCAGAAACCTAACCCAAACCTAACCTAGACCAGTTAACCCTTTGCACTCGGAGCTATTTTAACTCGAAAATTAAACATTTCTTTCTAACTAGAATAATTCCTTTCTATACCATTGTTTTTTTTTCATTTTATGGATACGAAATTAATGTAACACCTCCTCCAAGACCTAAATGTTTAGCAATTGTTTAGATATCAACATATTTAATAATCTAAACAATATTTTGAATAATGTTGCAGCAATTTTTAGTGGCGCCTCAGAGTCGCCACTCGATTGCTAAGGGTTAAAACGCAACATCGTGGCCATATCTTCCAAAATTCAAACAACAATCGCAATACCCGCTCTATATTATCAGCATTAACGCGTTCTCGTGCTGCCATCTAGCGGTTCTGCTCGGTAAACAGCGCGCGATCGTCATTACAAACCAATATGGCGACGCTCTTACCTGTCAAAAATACTGAGGAATGCTTCCATTTTAAGCAAGCATAACTTCTGAACTATTGATCCTACAGGATTGAAACTTCGACTGACGCCGCGCCGGGTACAAATCTACTGGATTACATACCAAATACATAATAATTTATAGGAGAAAGACAGAAATTTCGAGTCCGGTAAGGTAAAGAGCATCCAGACATTCAAGTAAATAAAGGAAGAACTTTAAATACGTATAAAAACCCAGATTTATTTACATTTTTCTATCTCTGTTGTCGAATCACACTCGACAAAGGAGTGCAAAGGGTAAGTCCACGTTATAACTGGAATCACTTTGCCATTCTAAGAGTTCTTTATTTATAAAACTAGAGAAATTGAAAATCTTTTGAAAAAATTTGGAGTTGCTTATAAATAGAAGCTGCAATGTTGCTATCAACGTATTCATTTACATTATTTGAATTAGCAAAATGTACAACGTTAGGAGAAAAAGTCACAATGTTATTCTACATTGTGAACATAAAATGTGTTAAGTATAGACCATTTATGTAGCCAATACAATATTGTTACATGTATTTAAAGCTTATGTATTATGTATCTGGATAGACTGCTTCCTGTAGCCTGACAGAGTTCGCATTATAAACTGTTTTTCCTCTTCATTTAACTCCTCATTCTGCCGAATCGTTAACTACAGCTAAATTATTATATAAGCCTACATTATAACTGGGATCACTTTGCCATTCTGAGGGTTCCTCTTATTTATAAAATCTAGTGAAATTGAAAATCTTTTACAAAAACGTACTAACAACGTACTCATTTACATTATTTGAATTAAAATTTACAACCTTAATAGAAAATGTCACAATGTTATTCTAGATTGTGAATGTACAATGTGCGAAGTATATATCATTTATGTACCCAATATAATTTTATAAGAGCTTAGGTATTATGTATATAGTTTCTAAATTCTTAAGGAACATTGTTTAAGAAAAATAAGCCTTTCAATGAACATTACCAATAAAAAATAAGAGAAACGCGACAATCATTCGCATCACCTTACTAACACCATCGAGTGATTCGTCATTGAAAAAAATCCGGTTGTTATCTCGCAGAAAAGTATTATGCATAGATCAGAATGGTCAACAATAAACCGGTAACATAAAACGAGTAGGTACATACTGTGTGTAAATGCGGTATTAATATTAAACGGTTCGATCGCGTGGAGACCTTCGTTTCATTTCGAACTGACCAACATTGCTCGCAAACAACGAAATCTGTTGTTTGACCTTTAGTTTGATGGTGTTAATGGTGTCATACGTCGACCTTGTATTTGGGAAGGTGTAATGTAGAAACGTGCGAAATGCGACAAGGACGGTCTGTGTCAGAGCTCCGCGTACAGTTCACTTGTGTTATACATGCGAAACCTCGCTTATCCGCGTTCACGTTTACACGCGCACACAGATTCGCATGTATGTACAGTGAACCCTCAATGTATTTGAACGCAATTTAAAACAGTATAACTATTTTATAATCGGACCAAACGACCTGGCTGTTTTTGAGCAATTAGAAGAACTGATTTACCAAATGACATGCAACAAAACGCCCGTTCTAGCGGTGAGCGTCACGAGCGGCAACTCATGTCGGGCAAAAATATTTTGCTTTCTGATTTTAAAAAAACGCCGACGTTGCAAACTGGAAAGGGTGGTTACTCAAGATAGAAGTCTGCTATATCGCGTGGTATAGTTCGATTTTCCGCTGGGCCCTTATTATGTGAGATAAATTAAAAAATATCCTCAGAAATTGATGCAAAAGTGGTGTCTCTCCGTCTTTAATGATTGTTTAAACATGTTTAAACAATCATAATGTATTAGTATTACATGTCACTGGATTCTAGAAAGTCTACAGAATCTTTTGCTGCAAAGAACAAGTTAATATCTTTTATAATAACATTACAATATTTGTTTAAAGTTGAAATATACGTTTTTTTTACAAAGTCACGTTTCTCAAAAACTGTGCTTGTAGGAGAAAAATTAAGGGCAGATTTGGAATCAGCGCAAAATACTCTATAAGATCCCCCAACAGTAATTTGGAAACATAAAAAAAGTTGAAATTTGTGGGGCATTGCTTTCTCTATTTTTGCATGCAACTTTGTAAATTGTAATTTTTGGATAATCTTTTTTGCAGATCACCTAGTAAACCAATGCTTTTAATTGCTTACAAAACATAAGGTCGTTCGGTACAATTATAAAATAGTTATACTGTCTTAAGGTGCGTTCAAATACTTTCGTGGTTCACTGTATGTATGTATACAATTTATGTGCAACTTAAGCAGAACGAAGACCTTGATAGACTGATTTGAGGCGCAATCAAGTTCTTTCCTGTAACCGGCGCCATTGCTCATCGACTTAGGCGTATTTACTAGAGGTGTGCGAGACCGGGACGAGACGGGAGCGGAAATAAAACAATGAAAAATCAGAAAAATCTAAGAATATTGTTATGATCTTTCGAATGTAAAAAATCTATTACGGGATGAAATCAGTTTTTATTTCGTTTCTGCTTCCCACAATCAATGCAGAACATTTTTATTTTGCATAAAGATGCGCAGTCTATCGATGATTTATGGATTTAGATGAAATTTAAATGAATTGGATTACATTTCTATTACAACACAGTTCAATTAGAAAAAAAATATCATGCGAAGCAGTTGAATTACCATATCATAATTCGGTTTGGTGACGTCGATATTGCAGATAGGTACAAAACATCGTAATGTTGGACCAACGCGGTGCACACTACTACATAGAGTCCCGAAATAAATCAACCGGGCAATTATAGAATTAAGTCAGGCCCGATGTGTTAGCGGAAAACACAGTTGAATCAGAAACGGCATCGCGCTCAAAATACAACGCCCCTTCGTGGCCACGGCTTTCATTGACCTGCCAAGGACTCGTACTATACTTTAGTTTTGTTGTATGGAAATTAACGAGCAAGAACTGAGAATATGAAACGAGGCACAAAGAGAGGTCTCGCTACTTCGCGAGTTTCTCTTCAACGCAACAGCGCGGCGCGGCCCGGCGACGTTGTTCTTTCAGCAGGAAACCATTCCTGTCGTCACTCTTACATACACGACAAAGCCGATTTATAAAGATATGGACCGTTTATTTTTAAAGTGGCGCAAGTCCATTTTTTGTTGTTTCGAGAAAATTAAAGATTAGCATATTAGTCAATTCAAAAATATAAATGAATTATGTCAAGTCTGGCAATGTTTCTAAAGGGTGTGCCAAAATTCACGCAAGAAGTAATTTTGATAGAAAACACAGGTTTTCAATTAAAAATTGGGAATTTTTTATTGATTCATAAAGTATACTGTATAGGGTTATGTATGGAATAGAATCTCGGATAAATGGCCACCACGGCTTTGCTGGCACATACGCACTCTTTTGTCGAAATTTTCCATTACCGTTTTGCATAAATGCGGTTGAATTTCGTTGATACAGCGCTCAATTTCATAAACCATAAATGACATAAACCGTAGACTTCAAAAAACCCCCCCAAAAAGTCCAACGGCGTTAAATCGCATGATCTGGGCGGCCAATTCTGATCACCAGAACAGGAAATTAGACGACCAGGAAATGAATCGTGCAGTAATTGAATTGTTTCTCGAGCTGCATGGCATGTGGCACCGTTTTGTTGAAACCACATGTCTTCCACATCCATATCTTACAATTTAGGCACCAAAAACTGGATTATCATGTCGCGATAGCGAGCACCAGTAACTGTTATTGCCTTACGAGCCGACCATATTTTGTACGAAACTTGCGAACTGTAGCTGCCAAACCTTCATTATTTTTAAAATATTGCTCAACAATGAAAACGCGTTGTTCTGTCGTGTAGCACTCCATTTTTAATAACTCTGAACTGTCAGCTGACACGCTGTCGTTTTTTCCGTTGGCAACACCTTACCGCACGAAATTCAAATCTTGCGTGAATTTTGGGACACCCTCTACTAATTTATCAATATGTAATTTTATTATATAAAGTTCTATTAGTCGAATTTAATTAAAATAATATATATTTACGGGCTGTAAATGGACTTATACACCATTTTCATAACAAGTCAATTGTAAAAATTATTTAATTTCAATTATGAAAAATTAAATATCGCTTAAAATATATATATATATATAATATAAAATATATAAATGAAAAAAAGGTGAAGTTATTGGAAATTCAATACGAATTAAAACTGTAGCAAGTTAGAGCGTATGTAATATCTGTTTCAATCAGCTTCCGCTTACAAATTGCTTTTAATGGATGAACGCGATGAATTACTAGCATTGCTACTACCGCCAATACAAAATATATGCTTATAGTACGAGGGCCATTCAATAAGTAACGAGACGAACTGATATAGCTCCTAAACGGTTTCATGAACCAATACGTACCCTTATAACGACTTCTGGTCAGCTGTTTGACAAGATTTTGTAAACCTAACCTATAATTCAGTCAG